>PVJA010001571.1:0-123615 GCA_004027025.1 Myocastor coypus
TATAACATAGGTACTGGGCTTATCATCACTGGCTTTCTGAGTATCAAATATCTTTGACTTAGCTTGTAAATGATATTTTCTGACCATCATTGATATTCTAATAACTTTCAGACTATTTTAAAAATCAGACCTTCAAAATTCAAAGACTCTGCACAAAAATAGGTATCTAAGATAGATGCACACTTCTCAGAATAAGAAATATAAATGGCAAATATACATAAGAAACCACCACTGGTACTTTAAGAAGTGTAAATTAAAAACTACAATGATATCTTATCTCTGGCAGAGTTTTACAAATTCTGATTCTATCATCTACAGCTTTTCAAATGATAGGATGGAGTTAGGCTTTCTCTTTTGCTTATTTGCTTCCCTCTTTTTCTTTCTTTCTTTCTTTTTTTGTTTTTTTTTGTCTTTTTGAGACAGGGTCTCACTATGCAGTTCAGGATGGTGTTGAGTTCACTTTTGTAGCCCAGGCTGGTCTTGAGCTTGCACCTAAATTTATTTTCCATTCTCTTTTATTTTAAAAAAACAGACGTACATTGAAAATGACACAGAGTATCAAAGCAAATACATAGGAAATTAACAATCGATATTATATTGTGTCTTGTTATCTTCAGAGTAGTTGCTGAGATAGAGGCATGCAAAATCGATCAAACAATATAAGCATTATGCTGCTCCTTTCAATGCATTAATAGAAATTAGTAGTACAAATATCTCACTATCTTGTGTATAAATACACAATCTTTTCCTTCCTTCTTTTCCTTGCCACACCCCTTTTGTAGTTACTCTTATCTTTTGGGCAGCTTCCTTCTCTTTATCTATTGTGTATTTTCTTAGTGATCCACCTGCTTACGCCCTCCCAAGAGCTGAGATTACAGGCACGCACCGCCGTGCCAAGTCTCAATTGCCATGCATCTGCTTGCAGGTGCTTTAATCCACTGAACTACTTGGCCAGCCCTGCCAAAATTTGTTACCAGTTGATTTTTGTTGGCAGTGTAGACTGGTGCACAGCCTGGAAATCAGTATGAAGATTCCTTAAATACTAGGGTTAGAAGACCCATTCAACTCAGCTATTCCATTTCTTTGTTTTCCCAGAAGAAATTTCACAGAAGAAATGAAAACATGATACCTATTTATATGCATGTTTATAGCAGCACTATTTGTAATAGCTAAGCTTGGAAACAATCCAAGTGTTCATCAACCAAGGGATGGATATAAAAGACGTGACATTTTTTATATGATGGAGTATGACTCAGCTATAAAGATAAAAATAAAAGATTTTATAGGCAAATGGGTAAAACTAAAAGTGATTCTCATAAGTGAAATAAGTAAGAAGCAGAAATTCTGAGTCACATAGAGAACCTCACGGAATATTCTATTAGTCCTACCTCCTTGTCCAATCCAGAACCATTGGTGAATTCCTACTAGTTTTTTTAAGTAAAATCTTGTATTGTTTCTCATGTTTTCTTTTCTAACACTACTTTGTATTCTTTAGAAGGAAGGAGGGAAAGAAATACAGGAGAGAGAAAGAAAGAAAAGAAAGGAAGGAAACAAGGAAGAAAGAAGAGAGAGAGAAAGAAAGAAAGAAAGAAAGAAAGAAAGAAAGAAAGAAAGAAAGAAGTACAGAAAGATAGAGAGCCAGGTGTGGTGGCACATGCCTGTAATTTCAGTGCGTGGGAGGCTGAGGCAGGAGGATGGGTTCGAACTCAAGACCAGCCTGGGCTACAGAAGTTAGCTCAATGGCACCCTGAACTGCAGAGTGAGCCCTTATCTCAAGAAGACAAGAGAGAAAGAAGGGAAGAAAGAAAGAAAGAAAGAAAGAAAGAAAGAAAGCAGGAGGGAAAGCAAGCAAGCAAAAGAGAAAGCCTAACCCCATCCTTTGCATTTGAAGAGCTGTAGATGATAGAGTCAGAATTTGTAAAACTCTGCCAGAGATAACTTTTTCTACCAAGGAAATTAATACAATTTTGTTGGAGAATGTAAGACCTCAAGGAACTGAGGAAAGATGGAAGACTTTGTCTCAGTTACTTTTTACTCATTGCTGAGACAAAATACCAACACCTAACATTAAGAAAGGAAAGGTTTATTTAGGTTAGGGTTAGTAGAGGTTTCAGTCTGTACTCTGCTGGCTCCAAGGTAAACCGCCGCAGTTCACAGGGGCAGAAAACCTTGAAGAGTAGAGGAGCAGTGTGAGGTCTTTCAAGCCTCTTCCTTCTGCTCCAAAGAAGTGGCGGGAGCTGCGAAGAGTGGAGCTCCCCCAAAGAGGCAACTGCTGAGATAAAGACCCTCTGAGGAAGTGGTGCCTTCCTGAAGCCCTCTCTGCGCTCTGTTAGTGCTGAGTCCCTCTGCAGCAGGACCTCCCTGTCCTAGGGCGTGGCATGGCCACGCTGATCCAAGTTAACACAGTCTATCAACTAACACAGACTTCAACGCCAGTATTTTTTAATGCCTCTTTCAGTAATTTCCTTATTGGCTTTATTAATTTTTTTCTGTTTCTTTTATTTTTCAACATAACTTAGACATTTTTTTATAAGCTTATAGCATGAGCTTTCCTGCCTACTGCACTACTAGAATATGAACCTTTTACATGCAAGAATGCCGAAAGCTCATTATTCACTGACCTTTTTGACTATTGTCCTCACATAAAACTTTATTAAAGATATGCAAATGTGAAAATTAAGCGTGCATCAAGGAAATTTCATACATTTTGCGCCCGCCAGGCTACCACATTGCTCCTAATGTTGACAGGTGAAGTTTGGAATTGCTATTGTAGCACTTGAATAGATTGTGATTGGGGACAGTAATAAATTGGCTTGCTTCATTACACGGCTGCGTTTATTATAGCCCCGGCATGCGCACTGCCTCTGTCAGCTCTTCATTTATTCTCCCAGGCACTAATTAAGAAGTCCTTACCATTCAGGTTGGGGTAAATGGTGGGAACAATTACTGTCAGAGAGAGACATACTGCATGGCCTCGGACAACCCACCTGTCTGGCTTCTCTGACAATTTTCTACTTTCTGCGTCAGAGTCAGAGGCCCGCTTTTCTCCAGTCTCAAGAGTTGGGAGGGCTGTTACTTGCAGTCAAGCTCACCCCCAGCCAAGCAAGCTCGCTGGTTTTATTTCTGTCTTACAGAAGGTTACAGAGAAATGACTAGAAGTGGTGCGTCAGAAGGAAAATAAAATTCCGTTCGTGCCCTGTCAAAGGATATGACAAAACCCACAACGGCACCGCAGCAATCCCGCCTGCTTTGTCAAGGCCTGTTCAGCAACGTCTCAAGCACTAGAAGGATAACTTGTTTGCACTGATTTGTGCTTTCTGCCTATGCCTGATCCCCTTTGGTATTTCAGAGTCTTCTCTAAATTCTAATGGTTCTGTTTGCTGCAGTAAGATGGCCTAGAAACTTCTTCTGGATTATTAAAGATAAAGTGGTGCGGGTCCTCGTCCAGGTTTCCATGGTTCACTTTGAGTGTGTGTGTGTGTGTGTGTGTGTGTGTGTGGCCAGCTCAGCCCGCCCTAGGGCGGGGCTGGCACAGTGTGTGCTGCTGGGGATTGAACCAAGGTCCCTGCACACCTGCCTAAGCTTGCCTAAGCAGACACATTAACCTGCTAAGCTATCTTGTGGGCCCATGGCTCCCTTCCTTGCCTCTGTAATTCAGTGAGTGCTAAAGAGTGAGTTAGAAGGATCCTTGGTCCATGCAAGATGCACACAGGCAGCGCGCTTGTTTTGCAAAGATCTGTGTGTCTGCGGAATGAAGATGGTCCACATTTTTAGCACATCTTCTTTCCTTGTCACTAATTTGTGGCTTATAGAGTGTGTCCCTACAGTGTGGTGTGTCCTAGTCAGTGTCAAGATGCTGTGATTGCTGCGACATTCGAATGAGCTGGGCCCTTGGTGACAGAGAAGATGCACGAAAGAAGGGTCATGAATTCATTCAATTTCTACCTGCCACAAAGATCTCCCTAGAGGCAGGCTGCTACCACAGAGAGGAGGCTGGGTGCGTTTGTCCTTCACCAGGCAGGCTCTGGAAAACAAAGTGTAGAGGTTCTCAACGGTGCCTGCTGGGTTCCCTTTTCCAAATCCACCAATCAAATAGGACCAATCTCTGCACCTGGGAAGTGAAGCGGCTGTTAAGAGGAAAAGCTCCGCCTTTAGCTAGCAGGCCCCCACCCCACCCCCGCAATGAGGGCCGTGGTTCTCCGTCTTAGCCCCCTGGGCTGTGACAACAAATTAGCCTAGGCTGGGAGGCTTCCAGCAAAGAGTGGATTCTCCAGACTTCTGCAGCTGGGAAGTCCTGCTTCCGGTCGCTGTCCGCTCAGCTCCCACGGGGTCTCGCTCTTCGCAGTGAGACTGCCTTCTTTCTGTGTCCTTGCATAGCTGTGGGTGAGGAAACCAGAGCGAGGGCGGGACTTCTGCGTCCGCGCAAGGCCGCTGATCTCACCCGTAGGGCCACGACCTGAGGCTCACACCAGTTACACACCAGAAGGCAGGTCTTCAAGTCCTGCTCCTTTGGTGGCTTACGTTTCAAGATGCAAGGCTGAAGGGTATTTAAATGCTCACTTCGTCTCGCTGGAAGCCACCACTCCTGCCCGCACCACCGATGTTCACACTATCTGTGCTTCATCACTTCCCGATAAACTCTACATGCAGCCAGATTTGAGAGTTCCCCCTCCTTCTGAGCCGGGAGGAGCCATGGAAGGTGGCAGTGGAATTACGCAGGATGCCCAGCCCCCTGTGATTCCGTAGGATGCCAGTGCAGCTGAGAGGGGCCCAGGGGTCCCAGCAGCCCTGCCTGGGGATGCAGTGGGGGAGCCAGGTCCATCTTCTAGGGCTATGGGAGTCAAGAGGGCCGTGGCCTCGCTGGAGGGGCAGGAGGGAGGACAGGGCTGCCGTCGTTGCCAGATGCCACCTCTAGCCTTACGCGGGCTCCCTGGAGCTGGGCAGCTTACCAGGACGCACTCTGAGACGCGTCCTCATCAGTAGCGGGTGAATTATTCCGCCTGCCTGTTGGCCCAGCTGTTCCTGGGAGTGCACTGGCACAAATGAAATGCCTTTCGCTTCCAGTTGATTTTCATCTATTTCCACGAAAGGTATTTACAGGAGCCCAGAGATGAATATATTTATAACTGCCACATTTTCTGAAAGAATTGGCGTCTTTCACGGGAATTCCCGCAGCGACCAGAGAAATAAACCCAGGAAACGAGCCCCGGCAGTGCTGGGTGATGCCATCCTAATGAGGGCCTGCACCAAGAGGCGCTCTGCTCCCTGCATCTGCAGCAGTGGGAACGAGGGCCCGCCCGGCACCACAGTCTCCCAATGCCAGCCTTGAGCGCCACGTGCCCTGGCAAACCCAGTGCTGGCAGTTTTGTAAAACCTAAAGTTAATGCTGCTGGGTCTATTGAAAGCCCTGCCCTGGCGTTGTCAGAATAATTGGTTATCATCTGCAGATGCATTTAGTGAAAGGCGTCTGAGACGGAACGAATAGTACATTAAGCCACGCAGAGAAAGCTATTGCAGCTGCAGCAGTGTGCTGCTCCGGTGCCTGAAAGCTGGGAAACAGGCTGCAGACCCTAAGGGGGAGCGCCAGGTAGAAGGCAGACCCGCTATGAGCCTTTGTCCCTGGATGTCTACAAGCCCTTGGGTCCTCACACAGGTACCCAGGCTGTTGAGAAGACGGTTCAGGTGATGTCTGAATACCTATGCGCAGAGTTTTTCTCTTAAAACCTTAACATTTTTTCAACTACTCCCTACAAATTTAAGGCTTATTAATTCACTCTGTGAAATAGCTCATTACCATTATGTGCCGCTGTCCTAAGATGGGGAACTTTGGTTCTGAATGGGCAGCGGAAATCTCTGCCCAGTGTGCTATCCGCCCCTGTACCTCTGCTGTCTGAGTATTCCCGGAGCCGCGTTGCGTGGGCAAAGTGCAGTGCAAGGGGCACCTGCAGCTCTCTGGATGTCGTGTCTCTGCATGAGTGGGCAAAGCCTTGGTGGTGCCATTGAGCCGTGGTGCATCCCTGGAACACGTTTGTTAAACGCTGTGTGAATAATTCAAGAGTTGCTTTTGGTCCTCTGTTTGTTTTTGTTGGAGTTTTTTTTTTTTTTTTTTTTTTTTTTTTTTTTTTTTTTTTTTTTTTTTTTTTTTTTTTTTTTTTTTTTTTTTTTTTGTGTGTGTGTGTGTGTGCTCATATGTGTCACAGAGACAGAGTGATCTAGTCTTATATTTGATAATGTAATGCATTGTTCATTACAATCAATACCTTGGCATTCATATTCCTTCTGCCACAGAATCTGATTTGCTAGAAAACCACTGTATGAATCTCCAGATTGTGAGAAACGGTCGGCACAGCAGGCACGCATTGAATTCAATTTAAGCGTTATGCAGAGGTGATAATTCGTGAAGTCTGCTCTAAAGCCACATCAAAACTGAGGAAAGAGGATGAAACAGTGCGAGGGACGCAGAAGGATGAGGTCTCTGATGACCAGTGTTTTATAAAAGGATAGAATTGGATTACACGGCTTACATGAGGGTTAATTCCGAAAACCTGTGCCTGACCTGCCGTCTCCCGCTGACTTCATGTCCTAAGTTGTTTTGGGAAAAAGTAGAGAATGTGGTGGATCCCTGAAGATGTTCGCGTGTCCGCCATTTACAGCTCTGAAGATTTTACCTGTAGTTTCATCAGTAAGAAAGAGAAGAAAGCTTTTTCTTTCAATTGCAGGAGCCAAAGAAGGAACTAGAAAGAGGAAAAAGCAAATGAGAATACGCTTGATTGTCAGCGTTTTTCTTCTCTTGCCATTTAATATTGTAAAAGTAATGTTAGGAGCCTGCAAGATAGCTCAGCAGACTAAAGTGCTTGCTGAGGCAAGTCAGGGATGGCAGTTTGATCCCCAGCCCCACATGCTGTGCCAGCCCTGTGTCCCGGGGGGAATTAAATGGCCTGAGTCCCTGCGTTGTGCTCCATGCCTGTAATCCCAGCCCTGGGGTAGTTGAAAACAGTAGGATCACTGAGTCCGAACCATGTTGTGAGACCTTGTAACAACCAAGTACAATAATAATAATAACAAAGAGTAATATTACCATGAAAAATAAGAAATATGGGATGTTGTTTGTGGAAACCATACATAGAGATCTGATATCTGATATATACTTTGTGGAAACCATACATAGAGATCTGATATCTGATATATATATATTGAGGCATTAGGGTTGATTTTTAAAAGCAAGACTATGTCTAACAGAAGACATGAATTATCAGTTACAAACACACGAAACTGCAAAGAGGATTCTTAGCAGCTTAGACCTCGCTGGCACAATAAGTTCCTCAAGAGAGCCGCTGATTGGGTAAGTTTGTGAGAATTCACAAGGAAGCCGGCATTGGGGTTGTGCGTATGGCTTCAGCGTTTCTGTATTTATACATAGTGAGCAATTTTCAACTTAGTCAAGTGAGCTCATCACCATTCCCCATTTCCATTAAGGAACTGGTAATTAAGTAAAGGACACTTTCATTTTTGCTCCTCTGGGACAATTCCTTCAACCTTGTCTACTCTGGTAAAGAACAGGAATGTGGACCATGGACAGCTGGAAGATCAGACAGGTTCACGACCCCTGATTAAGGAACCCAAAGCCCGCAATGCTCTGAATCTAGAAGTTCTGAGTGCAGACATGATTCCACGGTGAAAACTTCCAGCTCCTCCCTCATGTGACTGGATATGGCTGAAGTGCAGGCTTTCTAAAGACACTGTGCAGAGTTACCTTTGACCTATGTGTGCAAGGAATGCAGAAGATGTAAATGAATTTTTAGACTGATGCCATACCCCAAGATTCTTTATTATATAGATATGCATATCCCAAAATACAGAAAACCAAAAGCAATCAAAAATCAAAACCATTGGGGCCTGGCAGGATGGCTCAGTGGTCTAAAGCGCCTGCTTGGGGAAGCTTGGGCGGCTTCAGGGACCACAGTTAGATCCCCGGCACCACATGCTGCGCCAGCCCTGCCCTCAGGGCAGGCTGAGCCAGCCATAAAAATGAGTGAATAAACAAACAAAGGTTGCGAAACAAGAAAAAAAAATAATAATAATTAAAAAAAAATCAAAACCATGTCTAGTACTAATAGTTTTGAATAGAAGCTACATAATTTGTACTGTATCTTACTCATTCTTTTTGTAAGCGAAAGTCATCCTGCTTGAGTATAGTTTTGTGCATGCCAAGAACATAGTAAATCAGGTATGTTGGCATGAGTCAGTTACTGACCTATGAGCCTTACACAATACATTCATTCACTAGACAAAGCTCAGGAGAACACACGCATGACCTTGCTTTGTCACTCTATGTTGAAATTGTCCTATTTCTGGCAGGTCACACCCAGGTATAAATGTTATCGTTTAAATAATATAACCTTTGATACAATATAAATAAGAGAAAGTTTCATGTTTTGTGTCTCTCAAGATGCAGCAGTTTTATATTTGTCTCATCAAAACCAACACATAGAATAACTATTTTGTCTATGGACTCCATAGTAGAATTTCCTTACTTATTTCACGTGTGCATTTCGCAGTTGCAGGGCTATTCCCGACAAGTGACACAGTGACCATTCTCCTAGCCCATGAAATTCTAGTACTGTATGCTACAATTCTTTGTCCTCTTTCTGGGTTTCTGAAGAGTCTGAAAGCCTGCATGATAGGAAGCTATTGCAGAGATTAGACAAAAACGTTTAAAATATTCCGACTTCCCTGAAAATGTCTCACAGTTCTTCTCCATGAGCCAAAGCATAAGATTCAATGGTGTTTATTGAAAGTCTCACAAAATATGAAGGCTAAGAGTAATGGTGTTTTTAATAGCTAATAGCACTGCAGTACTAGGTGCTGGGGGTTAGCCCTTCCTATAGTAGGAAGTGGAAGCAGGTAGCTGCTCAACTACAGAGCTTACATGCTGAATCTATATGATGCGGCACTGTTGCAGGCATTTATAAAGCTGCTGCGGTGTGCTGGGCTTGATGCTGCGTGTATTTTGGGTGCCTTTCCCTACCCACTTCCTTACAATGACTCCATGCAGCTAGCTAGTCCTGCTGCACTCAGTTTACAAAAAGATGAAGGTCAGTGAAGTTCAGAACCCTTGCTCAAGGCCCAACACTTGCTGACTGGGACTTTGGAATTTCAACCCAGCTCCAGAAACCACCCCTCCTCACTAATGAAGCAGCTACTCAGCACTGCCTTTCCTAACTCCTTGAAGTTTCACTAGCTCTTCCACTTTGGCAAGATCATACAGCACTGTGTAATCAACTGTGTACCTGCAGTGCCTTGCATACTGACAATCCTGGGTTTCATTCCCAACTACAAAAATAGAGACACAGAGCGGAGGCAATTTGAGGAAGCCTGAGCTTCCGAGCTCGTGGGGAGCTCTGAAATCAGCTCCGCAGAACCCCTTGATGAAGGGACTTCACTGAACCTCCGGAGCACTTGCATTCTTCTTTCGGGTTCATGAGGAGAAATTACCTGTGGCTCACCAAAGGTCAGACTGTGATCAGAAGCCGGCCTAGCGCTCCAAGTGGTCCTAATCCTGTCTTGCATTGCGGTCTTTGTGACCATGGGAATCACCTATGTAAGGCATCTTCTAAGCATGCAAGCATTCTTTTCCTGTGTCCTGACGTACAACACCGGGAGCAAGCAAGACGCTGCCCCGTGCACATCTGCAGGCTTTGGTGTTCCTACGCGTTCCTCAAGCACGCTCGCCTCAGCACTGTGGGGCCTGCAGGGTGCTCCCTGCTTCTAACCAGCAGCAGCTCTGCATTCTGCGTCCTTGTCCAATTTTACAATTCTCGTATTCTGGGTGCTCAGGCGTACTTTCACATTCCCAAAAGCCAGTGTAGACTCCAGATGTACAATCCGTAGAAGAAGAAGAACATATAGAAAGCAAGGTAGTTGCATCAAGGGTCTTTCTTTTCCGGAATAGTTTTATTCAGATCATCTCCTTCTATTTCATTTTTCAAACAATTTTTACATTCCACATATCTTGGAGGGTGGTATTGCCCCTGACTACAAAGACATTTTTGAAGTGTTTCTGAATAATTTATACTGAATGTGGTGCACAGAAACTGGCATTATGGGGGTATGTATGTTAATTATTCATATGCAAATTAAGGATAGCTGGGCCCTGCTCTGTTGGAAACTATGTCTTGCTGCCTTTTCTGAAGTTGTACATTTCTTTACCCTTATGCTATTATTTGTTTATGTAATATTATCTAGGCACCCAACGCATGACCAATCATAGGAGATTTAAGTTTTACATTAGCTGAGGCAATTATGACGAGGAAAAACAGGAAAATTTTAATATAAAACTATTGCATTTTATGGCTCCTACCTTTGGGCCACAGAAGCACAATTAGATGTATATTTTTTTTGATGTTTTTCTTCATCAGCTGTATATTTTAAGCACTTCTTCTCCAAGACTATTTTTCAAACTTGAATATTTTCTATTTAAAGAAACATACTTCCAAAGAAAAGATGTAATATTGTTCATTTGGTCATGACCTCCAACCCAACAATCATCACAACCTGGTAACTCTCACGGAGGGGATAAAGGAAACAGAGATAAAAGCAGGACTGCAATCATTAAAATCAGAGTCCTCAGGCTACACTGTACTGCAAATATCAAAGTACTGTCTGAAATAGAGATACAGAAAAACTCTTCCTGAACCTCAGAAGTGACACAATGTCCTGTTCTTAATTTAAGTCACCCCGGTTCACTCATCCCCAAGACGGGGCGTGACATCAAGGTGATTTAACCTCTCAGCTCCTACAAGCCCTCGCCGCAGTCATGAAATGAAAGCCAAAAGTGGCAGGAAAGAAAAGAAGCGATAAGGGCGTCAGCTGTGGGCCTGCACTTTCGAGTTGTCCTTATACAAACAGCGAGCTAGTTTCTGGGTTTGTAATTCATTTCCAGCTACAGCTATATTGTAAATTGAAGAAAGGTGGTCTTTTTTTTTTTTTTTTTAAATTACAAATGATACAACAAAATTTCACTAAGCAAAATTATTGTAATGTATACTGTTGTCTTCAAATTAGTTGCTCATATTAACAGATACATGTATGCAAAATTAGGAGAAGAAAAACAGAAAAATTTATATGAGAAATTGAGAGAAAAATGAAAAAAGAAAACAAAAGAAATTAAGCATTACCTGGTTCTTTCCATAGATCAGTAGAAATCCACACAGTATAGAGACACAAACCATCCTGCTTAGATACATAAAGGGGTTCCTTTCCTTCCTTCCCTCTCCTGTCCTCCCCAACTCAGAAATTCCTTCCTTTCCACAGATTCATTCCTTTTTTCCAGTATCTATTGCACCCTTAAGATTTTATTTCCTCTTTCAGGTTCTCACACTAAGGAAACAATAAGATGTTTGTACATGCGGGTCTGATTTACTTACGACTATGATCTTTAGTTGCATCCATTTACCAATGGAAGACTGAAGTTTATCCTGTCTTACAGCAGAATGATACTCCACTGTGTAAAATACCGCTTATCCATTCCTCATTTGATGGGCATTTGGATTGTTTCCAAGATTAACAATGATAGATTACAGTGCTATAAACGTGGTCTCATAGATATTGCTGTGGTTTGGTGTTTTCATTTATTGTAGAAAAACAGCTGGGAGGGGAATAAATGGGTTGGATGGATCCTCCAGTCCTAGCATTTTGAGGAATTTCCACAGTGGTTGTACCAGTCTGTGCTCCTACCAGCAGTGGAAAAGGGTTCTGTTTTCTCCACAGTCCTTGTAGTATTTGTTATTGGAGACTTCTTGATGGTAACTATCCTTTCTGAGTTGAGAAGGAATCTCAGTATTGTTTTAATTTTCATTTCTAAAATGGCCAATGATGTTGAACATTTTTTTTTTTTTTTGTCTTTTTGACACAGGGTCTCACTATGCAGTTCAGGCCGGCCTTGAGCTCACTTTGGTAGCCCGGGCTGGTCTCGAACTCACACTGATCTTCCTGCCTCAGCCTCCCAAGTGCTGAGATTACAGGCGTGTGCCACCACTCCCAGTTGAACATTTTTTCTTATATTTATTTGTCATTTATATTTCTTTCTCGGAGAGGTATATATTCAGTTCAGATGTCCATTTCTGGATTGGGTCTTTGAATTTTGGAGACCTGATTTTACTTTAATTCTGTATATGTTCTAGATAAAAATCCTTTGTAAGAGGGACAGTTGACTAATTTTTTCCGTGTGTGTGTGTGTATGTGTGTGTGTGTGTGTGTGTGTGTTTCTCTGTCAGATATTTCTTTTGAACTATGGAAACTTTTCAAAAACATGAGATCCCAGTTGTTGACTCTGAAGTATTTCCCATGCAGCTTGATATTTGTTCATGAACTCTCTACTTAACCCTATGTCTTTAATAATTCTACTTACATTTTTCCTCCAGGAGAATAATATTTCTGTTTTAATGTTTAAATGTCCAATGTCCCTACTCCTATTCAATATAGTTCTGGAAACATTGGCCAGAAAAATTCAACAAGAGAGAAATAAAAGGAAGAAGGACTCAGGAAGTGGAAATTATCACTGTTTGCATATAATATAACATTCTGCATAGAAGACCCTCCAAAACTGCACAAAGAATCTTATCGATTTAATAGCTAAGCTCAGTAGTATAGTAGGACACAAAATGAATACTCAAAAATCATTGGCATTTTTGTACACAAACAACAAACACACCAAGAGAGAAGTTACGGAAGCTATGCCCCTTATAACAACATCTAAAAAAATGAAATGTTAAGGAATGAACCTCACAAAGGAAGTAAAAGATTTATACAGCAAATTTACAGTGCTCCAAGAAAAGAAAGCAAAGAAAATTTTAGAAAATGGGAAGATATTCCTTGCTTATAGATAGGAAGGACCAACACTGCAAGAGTGGTTCTCAAATGTTTTGGAGTAGTCCCAAAATTGCTATACATATTCAATGCAAGCCCAATTACAATGCCTTTAGTAGGGGCCAGTGAGATAGCTCCGTGAACAAAATCACCTGCTTAGGCAAGCACAGAGGTTGCCATGGTTTTATCTTCAGCACCACATGCTGCACCAGCTCCCACTCCATTGGTGGGCTGAGCCCATCACACACACACACACACACACACATGCACACACACACACACACACACACACACACACACACACACACACACCATTACTATAACTCAAATAGTGAGAGAAAACATTCCTGAAAGTTATCTGGAACCAAAAGAGGCCCAGAGTATAAAAATAAACAGTCCTGGGAAACAAAGGCCAGGTGGGCGGCATCACAATCCCTGACCTGAGATTATAACATTGAGCTACTGTGATAAACCCCGCATGGTACTGGCATAAAGACAGACCTGAGGATCAGGCAACAGGTTAGAAGATGCAGATACAAGTGGAAACGTGCTCAACCACATTATCTTCGACAAAGAGGTCCAACACATTCACTGGGAGAAGCATTGCCTCTTTAATAAATGGTCCTGGAAAAAGCAGCTTTCCACAGTGCAAAGGCTAAAACTAAAACCATGTATATCACCAGTACTAAACTACAGTCAAAATGGATGAAAGAGTGGTTATCTTTCACAGAAAAAAAAAACTGCTATAACTTTACCTTTTAGACTCATCTTCTGCTCTTCTCAGGTGGCTTTGCTCCAACACTAAACACACGATGTTTTCTGATTTCTTCCATCATCCTCTGCTATTGAAGTGGCACTCCATGAAACCTTAATCTTGCATACCTGCTCTAAAATTGGGATGGAACTGTGTCACATTCCATGCTATCTGTCAGAGGATTTCACTGAAAGATGCTAAAGCCTCAGGATCAATCAATCAGTTGGTTTCTAGAACTGGAAGAAATAACAAGCATAAGAGAGACAGTCTTAACTCAGATAGGACATAGGTGTTATTTTAGCTTGAGAGTTTGATCACTCATCCATGTTACTGATCTGGAGAGAGAGAGAGAGAGAGAGAGAGAGAGAGAGAGAGAGAGAGAGACAGAGAGAGAGAGAGAGAGAGAGAGAGAGACAGAGACAGAGACAGAGAGGGGGAGGAAAGACACTTGGGGAGGCAGCAGAAGGGGGCAGAAAATCAAATCTTATTGATGTGACATCCACAAAGGGCCCGCCTGATAGCTCAGCATACTGAAGCACCTACTTAGGCAGAGCACAGTCTTTAGCATGCCGTGACAGCCCCGCACGTGGGATGCACTGAAGTGGAGATTGAAACCTGGCATGGCGGCACGAGTTTCAGCACTTGGGAGGGTGAAAACAGGAGAATCACCTGAGTCTGATCTATGTAGTGAGACCCTTTAGATACTGTCCCAAATACTGAAAAAAAAATATGATATACACAGATTAAGACTTATTTCTTTGGTTTCTAATAGCCTAAATAGCTCAGGATACCATCTGGCTTTACTTTTTATTCCTCATGGTTAAACTTTTCTGCTGGATGGTTAAGGGCAAGTTAAAGCAAGACCTGTATAACAAAACATGGAACTTTTGTATCTCCCAAGGTCAGTCAAATCCCTTCAGGATTTACCTTGATACCATGCACAGTGTCAGTCTTCTGGATGAGTCACGGCCATTGCTTGATCAGTTTGCTCTCTGTGAAAGCCCAAGACAGCTTCCCACATTGTCAGTTCTGCTGATAACCCACTACTGTTATGGAATATTGGACTGTGTATACAACTACTTTCTCTTAGCTCAAGGAGAAGAAATACTTGTACCAGTAGTGTTTAGAAGTTACCATGTCTGCATCTTATACTCTGAACAACTACTATGAAAACAACAATATGCATTGTATTAATTATTGTGGTTGCTCTTCTAACCTGTTTTGAAACTGTCTCATTGTTATTTCTTATTAAAAGTAATAAAATTTAAAACAAAAAAAAATCCTAAATATAACAAAATGTCACAAAGTCAATACTATTTAATTTGTATACGAAATATATTTGGTAAAGAAAGGGCAGCAATAAATCTAAAAAATTCATATGGCAAGACGTGATCCCACTTTGTCTCTTAACTAATACTCCTTTATTCAGCACTATGTGTGCTCACACCTGAGACAGCATCCTCTCTTCTCATTAGAAATAGCATCCAGCCCATGCATCTCTGCTTGAAAATTCTTCCTTGGGGAATCTTTACACTGACCACCTGGAGCCTGTCCTATAGCAGGCCACCATCAGGAAAACAAGCAGTTGTAGCAGGAAAGCAGCTTGAAATGAGCAACCAGGAACAGTGGAAAGTCGGTGAACTGGGGCCAAAGGGTATGTCCCTCTTCCTGCTCTTGACTGGCCCTTCCATCCTGCTTTCTGAGATCAAGATTCTATGGTCTGGAATTCTGGCTGGATGCTGGCCTCTAAATGCTTCTCTGTAATGTAGCCACTACCTGGGAATCTTGTTATACACCTTCTAAATCGTCAGCTTCATTATGTTTCTCTGATTATGAATGCTTTTCAAACCATTGATAGAGTGGTAAATGTCCTTAGCTGGTTCACAGTTTTCCACAAAATCAATCTACTTCTACTCTAGTGAGAGTATTCTCATCCTGCTTTCTCAGTTTAAATGTTGACCTTTTCCTTTAAAAATTTCCCTTTTCTAGATAGATCAAACCCACATAATTTTAAAAAAAATTTTATGGTCCTCACAGAAGCCACAAACCATTTATACCACACTACCCTAATTTACACTGTTGCATGTATTTGTTTGCGTTTTTCCCCACCCAACTATTACATTTGCTATTTAAAATTCAATTCTTAAACTTTTCCCTAATTTTGTGGGGTTTAGACCTTCAAAGCAAGTGAAGAACGTGAAGGTCGTGATTTGCAAAATGTCAGTTGAATTTTATTCAACAGGAAGGGACCAAAATATCACTTTTATTTGATTTTATTAAAAATAGAAATGAAGATATAGATTTGAGTATCAATAGTGGATAAGACTGCTTATGTTTTGAGCACAGAGAGGTATAAAGAAGCAGAAGAACTTCTGTATTTTTGTAAAGTTTTCAATTTGAATTTCTTTTAATTCATCAAATATGCATTTAAATAATCATTAAATGGTGTGCGATACACAAGTGAGACGCATGACTCATGGTAGAGACCAGAATCCACCTAGCATGGGAAGTAAGATGGAGAATGAAAGCAAAGAGCAAGAAGAGCTTCAATCAAGATAGAACGACATTGGCTTTCTAACAGGCACGCTTGGAAGCCACAGAAACGCAAGAAAGAGAAATGTGTTCAAGAGGAACAGGTAAGGGACTTTAGAAAGTATCAGGTAAGCCGGGCGTGGTGGCTCACGCCTATAATCCCAGCACTCGGGAGGCTGAGGCAGGAGGATTGATGCGAGTTCGAGACCAGCCTGGGCTACAAAAGTGAGCTCAGGACCAGTCTCAACTGCATAGTGAGACCCTGTCTCAAAAAGACAAAAAAAAAAAAAAAAAGAAAGTATCAGGTATGATCCACCCTTCAAGAGTAGAAGGAACACTGAGATAAGAAAAATGACCGTTACACCAGGCAGAGCCACCAGCACCTGGGACACGGACAGGAAGGGGTGACAAGCAGCGGAAGGACAAATTAAGGGCGGCGAGTTTGGGAAGGCAGCTGCGGAAAGACCCCCATGGGGAGAGGCAGCCGTGTAAGGAGCACTCAGGACCGCATGAAGAGCTGAAAAGGCACATAACTGCAAAAGAAGCAATGTAAGATGCAGAAAAATGCAAATAAAATTATAATTTGCATACTTAGAGCATTAAAAAAATAACAGAATAAACCTTTGATCTCATTTAGCTCTAACTATCTCAAGTGCAGCGAGAACAAGGCTCAAGCATGCCTTTGTTTGCTTTTCAAATAAGTGAGAGGTAATTTATCTTTCATTTTTATTGAATTAGTTGTGCCATGCATTTTCCTGTGTATCCAGTCATCAAGAAATTGTTAAGTGTCGTATTTAATTCCAAGAGCTTCTTTTGAAAGCCAAGCTGCAGTAATTTTCTAAACAACATTCTGAGCCCTCTGAGACGGCTTCCGTACCATTGCTTTTGTCTCTTGTTAAGCGGCCTTACATTTTAGGCTCCACTCTTCTCGCCAGCGCTGTCGTGACCTCCGTCCGAGCGTAACGTCACCTCCTCAGGCCTCCTCCAATTGCCTTGCAACCTGAGTTTTGATGAAATATTTCAGGACCTTTCTTAAATTTGCAGGGAAGTTAGAAATAAGCTGATTAAACACATATATGTCCTTGCCCTGCCCCGGGGGTGTGCTGAGATGCAATTGAGACTGGGTGTGCTGGCGCATGCCTGTGATCTCAGCTCTTGGGGGGCTGTAAACAGGGGGATCAGTAGGAGTCTGGTCTACTAGTGAGACCCTAAACACCCTGTAGACCCTTGCCTAAAATTAAAAAAAAAAAAAAAAAAAAAAAAAAAAAAAAAAAAAAAAAAAAAAAAAAAAAAAAAAAACAACAAAAATGATCGCAATGCAACAATGGCTGTTGTCTTTAAATTAGTTGTTTAAATTACCAGACAAAAGCATGAAAAATTGGCCAAAAAATAAATAAAATGAAGGGAAAAAATTAAGCATTAACTGTTCTTTTCAATAAACAAGCAGAAATGAGCAGTACAATTGCCCAAGCGCTCCTGTGATCCTGTGTGTGTGTGTGTGTGTGTGTGTGTGTGTGTGTGAGCACTCCTCCTTTCTATCTCCCCTGTCTGTTCCTGCCCTTAGGAAACTTTCCATGTGCGCACCCATGTTTATAGCAGTGCAATTCTTCATAGCTAAACTTTCAATCTAAGCATTTTGCTTTTCTTCACTTATGCAAACATCGGTTTGTCCTCAATAGCTTTAGTTTCCTGTTAGCCTCAAACATTGCGTGATGTTGTAACTCGAGCTTTGTTCATTTCTACTGTGCATTCTCAGAGAGATCCAAGTGCTTACTATCAAACTGACTTTCTGCAAGATTCAATAGAATGAGAATTTAAACATTTCCATACAGATGACACACTGCCTAGTCTAGCAAGTGGTAAAGATAATTACTGGGAACTATCATAAACAAGTAGGACATCTCAGAACATACTCCTTGATTGTTTACCGAGTAGTCATGTTATTGTTGTGACACGATGTCACATGGAGGTCAGTTCAGGTGAAGACGGACGCTATGATTGGTGATATGGATCCTTATTTTGAGTAAGGTGCAAGGTTTAAGTTGAAAAGCGAGGTTTGCAGCCTGAAGAGGACAAACATGGTATTCATCCAAGGGACAGAAGGAAGAATCTGAATCTGTCTATCAGAGGTGACTCAGTGTTGGGATAAAGGGACCGGAACACTGAGGCGAGCTTTCATTTAGACAGGAGCCTGACCGACCACAAGGCCCC
This sequence comes from Myocastor coypus, assembly GCA_004027025.1. Classification (NCBI taxonomy): domain Eukaryota; kingdom Metazoa; phylum Chordata; class Mammalia; order Rodentia; family Myocastoridae; genus Myocastor; species Myocastor coypus. The sequence goes on from PVJA010001571.1 coordinate 18,365, forward strand.
AGTGATCAGAAGGAAAGAATCCACGTGTCTTAGGCAGGGTTTGACTGAGGAGTGGAGCGTGGAGTAGGAGTCCTTGGACTGCCTACAGGAGCTGCCTCTCGCTGTTGCGGTCTGGGCGGCCTTTCTCAGGGCCTCATGCTTTTATGCACCTTGAAAAGCACCAGGGACTGAACAGTGTGGGCCCTGTGAGCACCGAGCAGGAAGCAGGGACAGAGAGCTCCGAGAGCCATCAGAGGCCTGACACTTGCACGTCAATTCCCTACTGGACTTCCCTGCTTTTGGAAAAGTAGGGTTCATCATCTCCCTGCCTCTACATCCAGCACGCAGGAAACGCCCTGTGTCTCTGACTCACCACAGACAACTGGGATCCTTACTATTGCTTGTGTGTGATGAGGGCCAGTGAGGAAAAGTAGCATTGTGTTTAGATTTGTCTCATTTCAAAATGTTTCCCCATTGCTAAAATAAAACCCAGTACTTAGTAAATTAATTCCTTCATGGAAATCTTAAAATGTTCTTGAAAATTTAGGGAATTAGAATAAAGTCACCTACCTAGCCAGGCACACTTGTAGTCCCAGGTACTTGGGAAGCAGGAAAATAGGAAATTTGATTCTAGCCTGGGGCACTTAGTGAGGCTGCCTCAAAACTGAAAGTCAAAAACGGCTCAAAATATAGCTCAATAATAAAGCACCCCTAGGTTTGCTCCTCAGGAATAAGAGAGAGAGAGAGAGAGAGAGAGAGAGAGAGAGAGAGAGAGAGACAGAGACAGAGACAGAGACAGAGAGACAGAGACAGAGAGACAGAGACAGAGACAGAGAGACAGAGAGAGATGGACAGACAGACAGAGACAGAGACAGAGAGAGACTGAAACAGAGACAGAATGAATGACATTTCATCTACCTTTCCACACTTCCACCTTGTAAAAGTTACTTTTCCCCAATTAATTTCCAGTAGGTATAATGTTTCTTTCATACGAAATGTTTTCTGGATTCACCAGCTTAGACATTTCTTGAAAGTTTTTACATTTCAGTCCTACAATTTTGAGTTCCTTAGAATATTTTTTCAGCTCCCAAACGTAACATTTTCTTCTTCTGTGTCTCCAGTTTCAGTATAAAGAAACACTGGAAGTGGCTCATAGTGTGATTTTCTTTTTAATTTTTTTTTCTTGTTTCAGAACTTTTGTTTGTTTATTTATTTATTTTTATGGCTGGCTCAGCCTGCCCTGAGGGCAGGGCTGGCACAGTATGTGGTGCCAGGAATCGAACCGCGGTCCCTGCAGCCGCCTAAGCTTTCCTAAGCAGGCGCTTTAGACCACTGAGCCATTCTGCCAGGCCCCAACAGTGTACAGAAACCAAAGCTCTGTCTTGCCAGGGGGTCGCACTGTGAGATCCTCCTGAGGTCTCCTAACATCTAAGCCTTCTGAGCAAAGGCCACTGTAAAGAACGTTTAGAGAGCAGGCAGTCTGGGAAGTATAGGAGCTGTGGCTCCTGAAGATAAAAATTTTCCTCCTTAACAATGTTTTGTCCCTGTCTTCTAGGACCTTGTTCAATGAATAATGTCTCTGTGTAGAGAAGACATACTGGCGTATAGCATGGTGTATAGCATGCCAGTAGGGCAGAAGGCATGCTCTTCAATTTCTGCCCTTATAGGGGAATTGGCATAGTCCCCATTATATATATCTATATATAATATATTATATATAATATATTTTATATATAACATATATTATATGTGTGATATATATCACACTTAGCAAATATAGGAAATTTATAAAGGAAAATGAATGAACTAGTTAGTAAAGGTCAGAAGAAGGCTTATTGGTATACGTGCATGGCATCAGTAAAATCGTGACATTGCAGATTGCTGCAGTGGTTCCTGAAGCCCTGTTTAGCAGCACGCTCTTCTAGGATAGTGAACTTTTCACTGTCTTGGGACTGCTTTATAATTCTGTCTTGAAAATCAATAGCAATGCAAATGAATCCTTATCCAGAGAAAAGCAAATTAAGTGTGCTCTGTGGATATTGATCAAGTTTGCAACTGCTTGTGAATTCTCGTCAGCTTCGAGACCGTCTAAACCGCCTCGATTCTGCTGCATGCACTGATACGTGGACCCTTTGGAGTACGCTTTGATCTGCTTCCGGCGTCTTCTTGGCTCACTGTTAATAAAGGTCTTGGACACATATTCATGGACCACTGTCTTTATTTCATGATTGCATCTTCCTTTAAAACTACTAATTTGGATATTAAAGACATTTTGACATGACGAAGTACATGAGAATTGCACTTTGCACTTGCGTGTTAAGAACTTTTTCACATTACTAATTAGACTTTTCTCCATTTTCCTTTTCCCGCAGATTTTCCAGATCTGTGGATCCCAGAATATCTGTCGTGACTGCAATATTCAGCTTGCTCTGTGCTCTGCTCAGCATGAAGCGTAGATTTCATGGGGTTTAAGTGAAGCTGAAAGAGAGAAAACAGAGACACCACCTCCGATCAAGCTTCTGCACTGTAGACAGAATAATATAAGTTTTAAGGCTATAAAATAAATAAACGAACATCTTAGGACACTTCATGCACAGGGGGTTTGAATGCAGCCATCAAGGACGCTGTCCTGCTAGAACAAGGACACACATGCTGGACGCTGGGCAGGTCCATGATGCGGACAGCAAGTCGTGTTCAAGCAGACTCAGCCCCAGGAAATGATAAAAGTGTGCGCACAAACACACACACGCACACACACACACACACGCACGCACTCTTATTCCCAAAGTGAAAGCAAGGGATGGATACTCTTAATTCCTATCACTGAACAGATTTGTCATTCTACTTCTAAGAAGCACAAATCAGGAAATGTCAAGTACACGGAGACATTATCCTATCATGAAGCAGTAGTGCAGCATTGTGAACCTTTTTGAAAAACAACAACTATACAACTGCCTCTAGGTTTTCACTAACATCACTGGCCTGTCCCAGGGTCCAACGCAGGATTTCACATGGAATATAGACGCTGGGCCTCTGTAGTGTCTTCTGGTCTGCCACGGTCCTTCAGCCCTTCCTTGACAAAGATTATGGCTTTGCTATTTTGCGGGATGTCCCTCAGCTTGAAATCAGATGCTATTTTCTCCTGATTAGCTCAGCAGCTCTGGCCTGAAGGCCCTCCCTTCGTGGCACCTAGCAGCACGTGGGCATGACGTCCCTTCTTAGTGAGCTGGGACGTGGTTCATTGCTTTATGGCCCAGTCTGGCCGGTTTCTTCCCCGCACAGGAAGTGCTGCTGTCTTTCTAATATTGCAAGAAGCTTTCTAGAAGAGGACTGCGGGTCTGCAGACAGCCTTGTTCTCACTCAGCTGTGAGCCTCTTTTCTCACACATTAGTAGGTTTTCCCCGATGCTCTTCGTTGCTGAGGCTTCCTAATTATAACTCTGTATTTTCTTTCTCCTGCATGCGTTCATCGTATCCTGATGTAAGACACCTTTCCTTCTCTGTCTCTTTATCTACTCCGTCATTTGCTCAGCTGTTAGTTTTGAGTTAAAAACCAATATTTTCAAATTTATTTTATAGCTCAACAGTTCCATCTTTGGCCACTTGGCCTTTGTTCAGGTCAACGTCGGTGTCCTCTGACACATCCTGCGTCCTCTCCTCCTTTCTTTCTTCCTGGCTCTATGATGTCATGTACTCCAGAGTGAGTTTGTAGTTCCCCAGCCTCAGCCTTAGAAATCAGTCTTTCTCCAGTGAGTCCGGGCCCACTTACTAGAGCATGGCCACCACACCTATGAAGGTGGGAAATACGACAAAGGGGTTTCGGAAGGGTTTCACACAGGAAGTCCCTAGTATTTCATAACTAGATGATTTTCTTGAGATATGAGTATGCTTACATAATTAGAAAATAAAATATATTATTAGAGCAATGTGCATGAGGAGGTGTTGTATTTCATATTAGTCTTCTGTTGGATAGTGCGCTCTTCAGGAGAAAAAAGCAATGAGGAAAGAGGATCAAACATCAAGTTTCTAAAAGGGAAATCCATGCTTACTGGACTCTGAATGGTAAGAAATGCTACGGTAAAGTACCCATATGGTCGCTGCCCTCAAGAAGCTGCAGCGCGAACAAAGACACCGGGATAAACACTGAGCAGTTGAAAATGTGCCGGGGCATGATGGCTTCCCATAGCTATTGCATTGCGTTTTACCCCATCCTTTCAACATCATGTTGAATCATTTTATTAGGTAGATAGCTTTCATTAGACATCTTGTATGGAAGAAAGCTCACATTTTAAAGCTCAACCTACTTTTTTTCCCTTATGAATGTTCTAGAGTCTTATTTTTTTTTTCTTTTTAATTCCTACACTGTTCATGGTAAGACAGTGTATCGACAACATAAGGGAAATAGCTTCCTTGATTTGGGGAAAGTGTCACCTCATAGAAAGCCATCCTCTCTGGTCTTCCAAATCCAGTTTTTTGTGTGTGTTTATTTTATGAATTTTCACAACATCTATGGAGGTAAGAACCTCTGAGAGCACGTGAAGATTTTCTGTGGGCCTTGTTTCCTATGTTATCTGCGTAGGTTCACTAATTCACACATTTTCGAGGTGTTCTCTGCTGAGAACTTGGTCTCCTTTCCTTCACCCATAGCACCAACCAGCGGCATTTGAATATGTGGGGCCTCCAAAGCGCCAGTCACCACCAATGTGCTTAGGAAGGAAGGTGCCGGCCCCCTGGTTCTAGAGCGCAGCCTGCTTCTCTAATCGCTAAAGTTTGTTGCAGACGCGATCTGAGTGCTGCTGGAGTGCAGAGAGCGCCTATCTGGGCCGTACAGGAAGGAATTCAAGACAGAAAGCACTTAACGTCATGCATTTTATTTATAGTATTTGCTTATTCTAAAGTCGTGATCTGATTTTTGTTTTTTATGGCAATCAGCATGATTTTTATGTTAATAATAATGTATAATAAAAAGAAACAGTGTTCAAATCTAATAAAAACTATTTGTTTATTAGAAACTTAAATGTAACTACAATAAATTTCAAGGATAATATTATTTTCATAATGAAATTAAAATTAATATGTCAACGATTTTTTTCTTTAAAAATTTCATGAAGATGTTTTTCTACATTATTTGAGCCCTTACATAATGAGGTTAACTGTAACAATGCATTTTATTAGGTTATATACATATTTTTCATATATATATTATGTATATATATGCGTGTGTGTGTGTGTAAAACACAAAGAAGTAATAGAAATTCAATGGAAAATGGAAATACTTTTTAAAGTTTCTAATACTAGGAGAAACTATCATACCATGTCTTATAAGTAGATTATAAGTCAAAGAAACAGCATAAATCATAAAACAAAACGTAATATTAAATGATATTCAGGAAATTTATTAAATATTAGTTTAATTCAAAATTAAATTAGGCTTTTCAAAATAATATTCAAAATTTAAAATTAAATTGTGAGTCCAAATAAGAGGCCAGAATGTAGTATATCTTATATACAAATCTGTGATCAATTCAGAGTACTCACATAGTATTTAATTAGGTTAATATATAAAAAAATATCAACTAAGAAAAAGTTTTCGTGATAGTAAAGAATTGCTAAGAATAAAACATAACAAAAATATTAGGATGGCAGATATATGACCAATAGTTCTAACAGTTTGGGGTAGGGCATCGCACAAGATTCTAGTATGTGGTGGATGTGGTCAGCTTACTGGTGGCCAGGCATCACTTGTGGGACTGAGCTACTACTATTTTCTTGATATCCTACGACTTGGAGAAAATCATAACCCATAGGGTGCAAGAGAAGTCCTTTTATAGAGTATACTAATGGAAATATTTTGCTGCTCTATACAAAAGAATAATTAAAAGACTGCTGTTGTATATCATTTTTTCTCCTGTGTTTAGTTGTTGCTTGCCCTCTTTGGTGGGTTCTTTTTTATTTCATTCATGGAGCGCTGAACATTTTGATCCATCTGTAGAATATCTTTTAGTGGTCTGTGTACAGTTGGCTTTGATGTCATGAAATTCTTTTTCCTTGTGGAGCTGGAGATTGAACTCAGGCTCTTGCCCTTGCACTTTCCAGTCAAGCACTTATCTTACTGAGCTATCTCCCCAGCCCTATGTCATGAAATTATGTAGTTGTTCTTTGTCATGGAAGTATTACATTTCTCTATTAAACTTGAAGGAGAGTTTTTCAGGGTATAGCAGTCTGGTTGGAATTTGTTTCCTTGTAAGACTTGAAGTACTTTGCTCCATGCTCTTCTTGGCTTGGTAGTTTGTGAAGAGAAATCTGCTGTTATTCTAATCTGTTTTCCTTTAAGTGTGATCTGTTTCTTTTTCTCTAACAGCTTTTAGTATACTGTTCCTGTGCTGAATTGCTGGGATATTGATTATTCGATGACTGGGTGTGGTTTTAATTGAGTTGATGTTATTTGGAGTTCTATATGCTTTGGTTATGTGAATGTCAGGTTGCCTCCCCATATTTCCCATATTTGGGAAGCTTTCTGCTATTACTTCTGCCTATTTTTTTGTCCATATGTTTTATATCGTTTGTATTGACTCCTTCTCTCTCACTGATGCTTATTAGTCTTTTTTTTTTTTTTTTTTTTTTTTTTTTTTTTTTTTTTTTTTTTTTTTTTTTTTTTTTTTTTTTTTTTTTTTTTTTTTTTTTTTTTTTTTTTTTTTTTTTTTTTTTTTTTTTTTTGGTGGGACTGGGGTTCAAACTCACAACCTTGCACTTGCCCAGCAGGCACTTGTGCCTCGGAGCCATCTCCCCAGCTCCGATGCTTATTAGTCTTACTACTACTAACGTTGTTCATCTTTGCATCATCTTGCAGATGTTGGGTTATTTTTTCCTACATCCTAGTTGTCTTAAGAGATCTCTTTTTTTTAACCTGTTTACTAGCTGCAATTATGTCTTCAAGGTCTGAAAGTCTATTTACACTTTCATTCAAACAGTTTTGTTTCTTATATATTTAGTACAGGAGATACAGGGTCTGTAGGATCTTACTACATAGATCAGACTCATAGTGATTCTCCTGCTTTCAGCCTCCCAAAGTGCTGGGACTACAGGTGCATACTTCAGGGGTGGGGTTGGCATGGTATGCGAGGGGTGAAATTCCAGGTATTGCTTTAGTCCCCTGAGCTATCAGGCCAGCCCTCCTTCAAACAGTTTCGCCAGCTTCTGATTGAGGTTTTCATTTCCTGTATATCACTTTGAATCTGCTTTATGCATTCTATTACTTTCCTATATTGCTCATTCAGGGATTCTATCATTTTTATATTCTCTACCTTTAATCAGTGTCTTCTTTAGAAGCACTTAGTATTTCTTTTGTTATAGTTATCTTTTTTATTTCAGAAATTATTTTTGATTTGATTTCCTCTATACCTTTGTTCAGTTGTTTCTTTACTTTGGATGCTATTATTTCACAGATTTCAGGTGTGTGATTTCCAATTTCTTCTATGCTATTGTCTCCTGCATTTGTTCTGGGTGGGCTCGGGGCCTGAGAGTAGATTTTGCTCCTTCTCCTTGTCATTTTGTATATCCCTGCCTTCTGACATTTGGTGTAGAACTGTGGTAGAGTTCTTAGCACCAGATCTGAATCTGCCAAGTTCGAACTTGTTCAGGTGCATGTGGCTTGGGTCCAGCTGCTGAGCTCCATTTTTTCCTCCTGTCTCCCTTGGAGGTGAACTTGTGTGCCACTCTGGCAAGATGTTCTCCTGGATCAGCTGGCTGGGTCTTGTCCCTACCCTTTCTGCAGGGAGTTCTGTTGTAGGGTTCCACAACAGCCTGTCTGATGGAGGGAGTTCCACACAATTGCCTGGCTTGGGTGCTGGCTGGGGTGAGGATCTGAAGTGCCCTGGGTGGTTCCACTCACATTCTGGGCCTGCTAGCTGGCTGGAGTGAGTACTCGGCGGGCCCCCTAATGTCATGCATTGTTATCATGAGTTTATGAGTCACATTCACAGTATATGCCACAAAGAGCATGGCCTTCATTGGCTGTGCAGTGGGGTGGCCTTGAGAACTGAGAACGACACATTCCGACTTGGACAGCTGAAGGTTAAGAATGGATTGAACACCAGTGCCCCTCTTCTTACCTGGCCGCTCTTCCTGACTCTGTTCAACAGCTTCCGTGATTCTTGCTTCATATGAATTTTCAGTGAAATTACAGCTAGTCTAAAGTAATTTTACTGAAAATTCATATGAAGCAGGAATCACGGAAGGGATGCGAGACTGCTGAACAGGCCATCGCTTACACAAAGGCAAGAGAGACCTGTGCTGCAGGGAAAGAAATGTTCTGCTATCCGGCCTGCCAGACATGCCCGCTTGGTGTTGGTGGCCATGGTGGGCAGGCTTTTATTTCAAATTTTCAATTCTCCCGTCAGCAACACCCAACTTAAAGGCTCTGCAGAAGGCTCAGCAATCAAGAGGCTGTCGCGGTGATGAGATGGCAGACATAGAGAAGGCCAGAGCGGAGGAGAGTCCAAGATGGTGGACACAGAGAAGGCCAGAGTGGAGGAGAAGCCCGGGGCCACTGCGCACCCACAGACCTAGGGAGCAGCTTCTTGATCAGCGCACAAAGGCAACTCAGTGCTCAGCATTCACTGTAGATGTTTTTTCTAAAATTTTGGGCTCATTTTCTAATCTTTTCTTTATGAATTTCTATCTTTTTAAAGTAAAAGCATGACGTCAACACTTCCATCTCCACAGCAATTTGGCTAAGTTTTGCATAATAGACTGGTATAATTTTCAGTATCCTTTAAGTTGACAGTATTTACTAGTAGTTTGCTATGTTTATTGTCCCTCAGGAATTGCTTTGAAAAATAATTTGTTTCCTTATATTCTGTTTTAGTACCATTTTTAATTCTTTATTTTCTTATTCACATTTTCTAAAATCCTTAGTGATTTAAATTATTTGTGATCCATCAATTTAAACAGCAGTTTATTAAGACTTTTCCTTTATGGGCATAGACTCATCAACTTTCATTGTAGTCTTATAAAATTTTGTAGGTGTGTTATGATGGTGTTGGCTGCATACAGTCATCACGGAGGCCTAACAGACGGAAACGTGCACTACTGACTCGTCTGACGGCCTGGTGACTCCACTCCAGTCTCTGATGGGAACCTGTGCTCCTGCAGAGCTTCTGGAAGCCAGAGCATCAGTGTGGATGCAACCCTACCACCAGCTCATTTCCGTGAGACACAGAAGTCAGCAAAGGCAACTTGGAACTCCTCCACCATGCCACAATCTCGTTACAACTGTCTGCAGCTAAGAAGTCTCCTCCTTGGGTTTCTCTTCATTCTTCTTACCCTCGAGTCTGTTTCACAGGCACCATGGCTCTTTGTCTCCTTCTGTGTTTGTTCCTTACCCTTCATTTTACCACGATGTTGGTCTCTGGTGAAGCAGCACTGATGCCTAGGAAGCAAGTTCTCCCTCAGTACTGAGCAACGCCTGTCAGTCTAATAGCTCTAATAAATACACACAGTAGATCCGATTGTCTGTCTGCCAATATACTCAACCCCATTAGCAAATTATTTTATGCTTTCCAAATTTAAATTTAAAGTCTGAAGCCAATTTTCTGGACCGTGTTAGTTGCTGTAAAACTGAAAGAATTCATAAATAATACCAATGGGTTATCCAAAAACGTGAATGCTGTTGTATTATTTTCTTCTGCGGTTTCTCGCTTCTTATAAAGGTTCTGATTTACACACTGGTGTATTTTTAAAAGGAGCACTTTTAATAATGTAGGCCAGTTGTAATGTCACCTGGAAACAAAATACTCCCATTCATAGTTTAGGCCTGAGCATTTCATACCAAGTTCTTTCATAGCGCACAAAATATATTCAGTTCGTTCTGCAGTGCAATCATGACGAATTTCAAGTAGAGATTCCAGGCCAAGATGCTAGCCTGGGACTAACTTCACCTTCACCCACTGCTCACTGTCTGACCCATCCATGTTGAGCTGAATTCGTATTTTGGCTTTTTTTTTAACTATCTGAATGAATCTTGCACTTTCCCCATCTTTTCTATCAGTTACTATTCTGGATTCTCGTTACTTCTAATTTGTATGCAACGGTGATTCAAAAATCTTTCTTTGGTGGTATTGTCAGATGAAGCATGGGCTTTCCAGTGAAATTTAAATTGCAAATTAACAGCAAATATATTCTAGTATGAGTAAGTTCCATGCAGTATTTAGTTGCTTAGCGAGGGACAACGCAGCGTCTACCTGGAACTCACATTTAACTGGTTGCCTTGTCGTTTAGACTGAAGCCACCAGCCCTAACCTTTGACGCAGGTATTCTAGGAGCTTTTGTCTAAGTTTTACTTTTATTGATAATAAGCTTTATTCTGTCCTTCCTCTCTAGACTGGTTGAAGCTGGAATCTGTTATTAATTCCCATCCCCACAGGGCTGGGTATAAGCACAAGATTTCCACAGAAGGCGTGACATGACTGCAGACGTCTCATTCAATATGTAATGTCACCCAGACGATAGGTGTGAGTCTTTATTTGGACAAAGTACACAATCCCTAGAGCCTACGTGTGTCCTTCGGATGGTGGGTGTGGTCATCTTTGGTTCATACAATACCACCCATGAGGAAGGGATCAAGTTCTAACAGCAGCTTTGCCATTAGGTGGTCATGAAGCTGTTGGAGCTCATCTCTAGGTAGGGCATGTTGGGTGGGATGTCGTTTCCGGGATCCTATTGAGGTGAAAAGCTACACTTCAGTAGCAGGTGACCTCTGTTCCCCCTGCTTCAGAATGCACAGGGGGTGTCGCAGTAGCTCTGATTCCTCGATGGCATTTTTTTTTTTTTTTTGCATAGTTTAGGGAAATGATGACAAGCAGCATGATACAACCTAGAAAATGTAGGGCCGTTCATGACAAAAGCTCCAGAGCGCACACGGACATATTTGGAGAAGCCAGGTAACATTAAAACTATCACGTGAGACCCTGGGCCTGCTTGAGATTACCCTGACCACTGAGGAAAGTCCTTAGTGCTGAGAGAACTGAGAGGATGACCTAAAACTTCACCAGGGATAGAAATTCCACCTTTCATAGGGAGAGAAGATAGACAAGACGAGTTGAAAGCATCCCAAGAGTGCACACAGGAAGCAGCTTCGCGCTCACCTCCGCAGGGCCTCCACTCTGTTCCTCCCCTGGGGACTCCTTTGCTAACCTCTCTCTGCAGGTCCAAACTGCTGTACGGCTTACAAGGAGGCAAAATCTCTGCCACTCATGTTTCCAATTTAATCACTGATATCGTCTATTAAATCAATCATTTTAAATGATGAAAGCCTAACTTCTGATACTGAGGTAAATGAAACAGGATTGCCAGCTGCAGCACGGTTTCCCAGTGTGCTCTGCCCTCCCAAGCCCTCTGGGACACTCTCCTGTCATCGCAGCCCACACTTCCCACACGTAGAGAAGCCGCATTACAGAAAACAAGTTCTGGAGGTGAAAATATCCCCCTCCATTTGCAGATACATTTCTAAGCCAGGGTCTCTTATCCGTAGCTAAATTGTCCCAGGTGGTGCTTGATTAGGAAGGGGAATGTGAATAAATTTTAAGCCCATTAAGCTTGTTTTGTTCGTTTTCTCTTTTATTCCAGAAGCACAATGACTGGTGAGCCAGTAAACAGCCTCTTCTTTCTACCTGGGGTGCCCTCACAGGAAGCTGGAAAACAGACAGCCTCTGCTGCGCTTTTGCTATTCCACAAATGGCCTTTTGTAGGAGTCTAGGCCAATGCCAAGCCCCTCCTCTTGCCATGATAAAAACCTAACGACAAAGGCCCCTTGATTGACTCAGGTTTTCAGTTTCTAATTAGCAAATTTTGTTCTTACCTTTGTAGACATCATAAACAAGCCCTTTTCGCTTGGAAGCTTAAAAGCAAAGATCCTTTGAATCGCTAAGCTATGACACATGCTAAAAACAACCAGGCCCAGTTTGATGTTTGCCCTGGTATAAATTTATGCTACAAAGAAGGAGAAATAACACTTCAGCCATCAGTTCCTGTATCTGGGAAAATGAAGCGAATCCTTTGAAAACAGACTGCCATTTTCCTCCCAGTGCAGCATTTCCTTATAAAGAACTAAGGATATTCTACTAAAAGTATGTAAAAAGAGGAAGATAGGGGAAGGGAAAGAAGAGTGTGAAGGGTGAAGAAAAGAAAGGGAAAGGGAAAAACCTGAAGAAGATCTTCTATTTACTGAGAATTTACTTTGGATCTAATATCTGGCACGGAGATAGGTGACAGACAGATAGACAGACAGACAGACAGACAGACTTTCCCTATAACGAGCTAGCAAGATAACTTTGCTAAAGGCTCATTTGCAATGCACAACGAGCATACCAGGTCTTCAGCTTGCTATGGCCAGGCAGGAAATGCCAGTCAACCCAGACATAAACGGACTTCGTCGCAGTTTTCTTGTTCTCACTACATCATAATTAAAATGTCATAGATCAAGGTGTGGGACAGGACTGCAGGCTGCAGTTAATTGGATGAGCCTGTTTCCTCTGGCTAGTTTTCAAGCACTGTGAAAAGTGCGGGTGGAAGAAGATGAGGTGCTGCTCACCCTTCCCGTGTGGTTCCAAAGGAGCACACTGTGACAGAAAATTGCATGGTCTTGACGCGGAGATTGGGTAAAATTTTATATCTTAAAATGTTGATAGATATTTATGAAGGGAAATGGAGTGTGACGACAAAAAAGAGAGAGGGTTCTGGATGAGGCCTTGATATTGGGAAATGGTGGAGAATTAAGGAGGTTTGTGGGGTGATGATGTATTTGAATTGGTTGTTAATTAATTGTGGGCCACTGACTTGATAATGCAAATACATATAAACTTCCTATTCTGAAAACTAAAAATGAAGAAAAGTCAATGGATGCTGCTATTACACTGCTAGAACTAAGAAACAGACAAGCTGCACCACATGTGTGCCCATGGAGGGCAGGTCTTTCCAGAGAAAAGCATGGGGTTGGCTGACCCAGAGCGGTAGGAACATTTACTGAATGTCTGAATATTTGACACTTGAAGAAATGAGATTACTGTCAAATATCTTGTGAAGGATTATTGTCGACTGCATGCATCCTAGAGAGAAGAGTGAAAATTTCGGGTTTTTTTGTTTGTTTGTTTATTTTATTTTATTTTGTCTTTTTGAGACAGGATCTCGCTATGCAGTCCAGGCTGGCCCTGAGCTCACTTTTGTAGCCCAGGCTGGTCTTGAACTTGCATTGATCCTCCTGCCTCAGCCTCCCAAGTGCTGGGATTATAGGAGTGTGCCACGGCAGTGTTCTTATTCATAAAAGTTCTGACATTAAGAACAACATCTCTGAGAAGTAGAAACCCAGCGTGGACTTTGCCTAGAAGACACAAAGCGGCTTTGAGCCCGCAGATCTGAGTGCATCCACTCTGCTCCCACCTGCTAGTTCTCTGCCCTCGGGGTCCAAGGACTTGCTCTTCAGTGGGTCAGAGAACCTGACCCTCATCACCCTGTGTCCGGACCTTCTGTTCTACTTGCTCTTAAGCTACCCTTGTGTCTCTAACAGCGTCCCAGCCCACCGCTGGCTTGGGTGGCACTCAGCCCACGGCAGAACACCAGCTCTTGCTCACCGTGTCCCGGCCCACACGGTCGTGAGGTCCTAAAGCGCGGCTTCAGTCACATTTGCATCCTGCTAGGTAACAGGCTAGCGAAAGAAGGGCAGATTTCCCAGCACCTCTCACAAGCGTGAAAACAAATCTGCTGCGGATGTCAGGATCCTGGAATTTAAAATTTTCTCTCCTTGGCGCAGTGAAGCATAAGCAGAGTCAAAACCCGCGCTCGGGGAGATACACAGGTGCTCCCAGCCTGTTCGCATTACCCTTATTTCATGTGTTTGTTCAGCTGTGCTTTTGAGCTGGGACTGACATAACGAAAGCTGGGCGTCTTTACTGTGCACCTCCCAGTGAGCAGGGGACATGAATACAGCCCTGAGGTGACATGGTCATGGGTGTTTCTCTGAGGCCCATGAAATAGGCACTCCATTCCTAGTGTGGCAGCGGTATGGTAATACCAATACCCTAGTCGTGGGTTCCTCTTTGGGTCATAGGGATACATCCTCATGACCAGAGTAGCACTGTCTCACAGGAAGGACTTCTGGCTCCGCTGGACTGGATTGGTACCTCCACCAGTCAGGGTTTTCCTACAGGAGCTGGAGTAACATCAGATGTACAAATGTACAAGAAATGATAAGATGGGCTTACGCCAGTCGGCCGTAGAGTCTGATGAGGAAGTATGCAGAGGGCGACCACAGGATGGATTAATTTCAAGGTCTGGAGCTCACTGCAGTGCTCAGTGCAAGACCAGAGGCCGAGGGGTCTGTGGTCTCTCAGGGAAGGTTGATGGGTATGCCAGAAGGCTGAAGGATCGAAGGCAGAGGCCAAAGCGTCTGTGCTAGCAGTCAGGAGACAACGTCCGAGCTGACTGAGAAGACCGGAGCTGCTCTGAGGAGGTAACAGTGCTCCGTTCTTCCTCAGTTCTCTTTTACATCCTGTACGTGCTGAGCTGCTCTGCGGTGGGGCCTCCATGCCCCAGGGTGTGGACTTGCTGAGCCCACTCAGCAAGGCTTTGGTCTTTTCAGGTGGGTGTGGTGCATCAGCCACTGTAGTACCTAAAGAGCCGGTGCTCACAAAGCCCCCATGTTTGGTCCCCCACACAGCAATTCCCTTCCTACTTTTGGTGAGTCAACCCAGGTGGTCCTCAGCAGATGCTGACGTCATGCTGCTTGGGCTCTCTAATGCCAGAATGGTGAGTTTTGTGCTTTATGAGCTACTAAGTCCAAGGTCTTTTGTTACCATAGCGCAACATAGGAAACTAAGAAACTCATGACCTTATCCCCACCGTCAGGGCCATGAGCGTGCCCGTCACCTGTCACCTCTCAACGTTTGTTCCCCCCTCCAGTACATCAGCCATATAATCTACCGCACTGACAAAATTTAGGGGAACCATATAATATCGTGACCTACTGGCATTATGCTGCAGGCTAGATCTCTGTAACTTACTGTGCAAAACTGAAACTTTGCACTCTTTAAAAGTTACTTTCTCATTTCTCATTTTCTCAAGCCCCAACCTATCACAATCTTACTCTGCTCCCACAAGCTGGACTATTTTAGAGTCCTCAGAAATATATCTGCACATCTGTGCACTCCCCAAGGCTGGACGCCGAATTCCTAGCATCTAAGATGATGCAATTAGGACCAGGAATATTCCCAGAATGCTTAGGTGATAAAGGAAGAACTCTCATATCTGAGATTGGTGCTCTGATAAACAGAGCCCAGAGAGCAAGTCAGCTCTTCCAGTGGGCGAGCACACAGTAAAAGATGCCAGTGTCAGTGAAATCAGGGCTTCAGAGGGTGTGGAACCTATCCATGTAGTTCTTTCTTAGATTCCAGAACTGTGAATCTGCTCTGTAGATTTTTATTATCTCATATTGAACACACTAACACACACAGATGGGTGACATCATAAAGTATTCCCATGCCCATCTTTGCTCACCTTCCAGGTTTACCATACAGTTGTAAATTTCATCTTTCGAGTCATAAATAATACTCAGTTCTACACACAGTAACACACTCTTACACATGCATCTTACAAATACCATTGGAATGGACACAGGAGTGTGCAAAATCCAAATTTCAGCTCCTTTGCCTATGTACTAGAAAACACAATAGTTTTTCTCAGATAACTAGAAAATGCAGTACTTCAGTCTTTAACCGCACACCCTTGCAGAGGGGCCTGTGCACCGCGGAACCTTCCGCAGGGCACCCCACCTCCTGGAGTGCAATCTGCAGAAACTTGCCTTCCGGTGACGCTCTGCCGGCAGCACGTGTGTGCAGCAGACGAGGCCGAGCCTTGGACACCCTCTGGGCCGGATGACACGTGGACACACTGGCTGGAGGAGCTCCCATTACTTATCATGCTGGTGTGAATCACTGGGCCAATTCCACCGCGAGGACCTGGGCGAGTCGGCAAGATACCGTGTGCCCTGCAGATGCTCAGCTTCAGTGTGTCTCACCTTATAGAGGAATGCGGTATGCAAAGCGGGGAGGAGCCGCTGCGAAGGAGGGCGTGGTGTATGCCACACCTCGCGCCTTGTATCCCCAGCTGTGGAGGGCTGTCATCAGGGCTGGCTACTCTTGCGCCTTCTCCTAGGGGAGAATTTGATTAGTACATGCCCGTAGAGAACGAGTATTGGGCCTAAAGTTTCTAGTTGAGTTGAGAAGACTTTTTATAAGGGCCTGAGTGGGCTGGTACGAGGTGTGGACTTCTTATTTACAAATTTTCTCTCATTTTCCTAATTTTTCTTTTTTATCCCCCCTAAATCAAGGGCAAACCCTATTTAAACCCAAGGTCTTCGTTGCTTTTGTGAGAGCATTTTCCGCTTGTGCTCTCAGTGTCATCCTCACCCAGGGAAAAGTCTAGTGTTCCACCGTTTTGTCCCATTTATCTGCTGCCTTCAGTCTGCATTTCCTCGTGTAAATAGATGCGTCGCCTCACCTCTGCCTGTCGTACCGCACTGGTGTAGTTAGAGAAGCAGTCCAGCTGCACAGGCTGCCATCCTCTGCCTGGGGTGGACTCTGTGCTAGGGCCACGTCCCTGTGGCCACTATCAGGTCACTGGTCTGCTAAGAGCCACCTGGGTCTTCCTGCTGACACACGCACGGGCCTGGTGTTCCTAGCCTGTACATTAGGGCACACAGAGGCACGCACAGACACACGCGGGCATGCACGGACGTGCGCGCGCACACACGCACACACACGTCGGAAGCCACGGCCCCCACTCCCCACAGCCTTTGCTCTGTCTACATCCCCAGCTGCCGTCACCTTCTCAGGGCTCCCCTTCCTGACTTTTGCTGGCCTCGCTGATGGAGTTCTCTTAACAAATCTAGGAACGGTGTCTTGATCTTTGTCTTAATCTTGGGTTCATTTTAGGATTGGTGAACACGCTCTGCTTTGCAGCACGTTCTGTGGCCTCAAATCTGGGTTTATTCTGGCCTGTCCACAACTGTATCTATGGGCTCGCCGCTTTGTCCAGCGACACCGAAATAGTGCGGAAGGTGGGAGCCCTGTCTTTCCCTTTTCCACCAGGTCTTCTTTCTGTCATTATTGACAATCCTCATGCTGTATCTCTGGCTGTGAAATTCCTGATCCGTATTTGTATTTCAGATGTATGCCTATCTCCACCTCTATATAGATCTATAGCTAGATTATCTGCACCTAGAGTTCTACAAGTAGATTATCTGTATCTGTATCCATATCCTCATCCGCCTCCATTACCTGTCACCAGTTATACATTCTCGAGTCTGTACCCACAACCAATGAAAACGATCATCAAAGTCATTGCAATGCATGCTACGTTTTCTAGGCTCTTCTTGGCGTCTCTTCTCTAAGTAGCTGATTCCTCTGCGCACTTCTGTGAGTCCAGCATTGCAGCCACTCCTGCCATTCTTACATCCTTTTGTGCCTGCATTTATGGTGGATCTCTTTTTAATTTTCTACACATCTAATTACATTCACTTATCTGAAGATCTTGCTGCCCAAAACCTTGACCAAGTCGTTGTTGTCTTCTTTCCTCGGGGCTATGCAAATGGCCACGGACATTTCCTCCCGCCCTGCCATCCAGGCACAGGCCCTTCATTCTGTGGAAAAGCTGGCCTTACCCACTGTACTTCCTCTGGCTTTGAACATGGCTAGGACTTCCCACTGTGCTGAAGGTCACAAGAGCCTGAGCGAGAGAGGCCTATGAGGCACCTGATCGCACATTGTCCGGTGTCATCCGGCTCTGTCATCCCTGCCTGTGCTGGATGGGAGTGGGTGTGACTCAGGATGCCCCGCCCTCATCTCAGATCGTCATTCTTCCCCGAAAGCACTCTTTCTCGATCTAGCCTTCCTACTGATTTTAAGAATTCCTCTACTAGTAAAAGAACTCCCTGTGTTCCTGTCTTTCTAATATGCCCTCACAGACCAATTCTGTGCACCTTTAGTTACCTATCATGGTCGTGGATTAGTGTCAGTCTCCCCACTGGAGTAAATTCTATGCAGTGTTCAGATCTCACTTGGTCATGTTTGAAGTCTCAGAACCTACATGGTGCAATCCATTTTAAAGTACAGCATACCGCGGCCGGCCAGATAGCACAAAGCACTAAAGCACCTGCTTAGACAAGCTTAGGCAAGAGCAGGGTCTGTGGTTCGATCCCTGGCACTGCATGCTGTGCCAGCCTCACTCTCGGGGCAGGCTGAGCTAGGTCCAGGCATGGTGACGTATGCCTATAATCCCAGTGCTGTGGAGGCTAAAAGCAGGAGGATCAGCAGGAGTCCAAGCTGTACCATTAGACCTTGCAAATACATTTAAAAAATAATAATAATAAAAAATAAAGTACAAAGTATTTTTTGAAAAAAAATTGTGAATAGATAAATCAATAACTGTGGAATATTTTGTTTATAAATAGCATCATATTTTAACAAACTCTTATTTATTTGTTTGCCTGTTGATTTATTTTCACAGAGCTGAGATTCAACCCAGGGCTTTCACATTGAGCTACATCCTGAATCTTTTTTAAATTTTTTACTTTGAGACTGGGTCTTGCCCAGTTTCTGGGCTCAAACTTTCAGTCCTTTTGCTTCAGCTTCACAAACGTGCACCTGAATTTCTGTTAAGATTTTAAAATCACACTTTAGGTTATGGAAATGGTGTTATTAAAAAAAAATAAAGATTACTGAACATTCTTCTGTAATTGTTTTTATGCTCAGTAGTTTAAAAATATATAATACATTAGATGAAGTATACATGTATTAGCTTTAAAGTAATGAATGGGAGTAGCCATTAGTGTAACTTGTCATGACTTAGAGCACGTTTAGTGTCTCCACAAAATTTTAAAATTTATTTATTTACATTTTCCATATCTTGTTTAATTAAGAAGTGCCTTTTTGTTCTATTTCCTATCTATCCACTACATTTTTCTCTTTGTCGTGTGTTTCACATTCTTGGACTTCTATAAGATCACCCGTGATAGTAGCTCCAACAGCCTTTGCAGTTTTATCTGTACTAAGACATTTTGATTTTTTAGTAAAAACTAAGCTACTAACTGGGTTATTTATTTTTACCACGAAAATGTTATACTTGGACATTCTGGGACAGTATATTTTTTACTCTTTTTGTAATGAGTTCTTCCAAGATGTTATACATTAAAATATTGAAATGTGCAATACTCATTAAAAATATAACAGCGAATGAAATGTAATGTTGGGCAACAAATGTCCTAGAAATTACTGTAGTGGCGGGAGAGAATGGCCGGTTGGCTTAAAAGAAGCCCTCATCGGGTCATCTGTTCCCAGTGGTGTGTACCCTGGTCTGCAGTGATTACCCGCCAGCAGAACTGTCTTTGATGATAAAGAAAACAACTCTAGTCTGTGCAGCAGAAAAATGAGCACTGGTTATGCAAATGTTGGCCACTTAGAGTATTTTTAATATGGCCAGGTAGAAGCCCTTTAAAACTGTATTCAGTTTGATATGAACTTACACTTCGATTGCCACATATAATGGCCAGGAGGGGTGCGTGGTTTTCCACCAAGCAGTGTGACCCTGGGTTCCTGGAGAACCACAGGCCTGGTCTGTGGAGCTGCTATGTGGCTTCTGGTAACTTAGCACACCTAAGGCAGCAGTAGCTACCAGAAATCGGGCCTTGATTGGCTGTGATCAAGCTTGGAGTGCTGTGGAAGTCTGGGACACACGCCTGAGTCGCATCCTTAGGTAGATCAAGGTAAGGAAAGAAAAGTTCTGGGGCGTGAAGCAAAGCACACTGAGACGTATAATGTGGTTCCTGGCAAGGGGACATAGCATCACAATGCACAGTCTGAAAGTGTGGGCTGGGCTGCAGCTCACATGTGTCCCGGCAGAGCGGTGCTGTGAGACAGATGCAGGACCCCATGGAGAACGCCTGCTGGGTGACCCATGAGATGTGCCGCTTTGCAGGCGATGGGTAGGGCTGGGGCCCACATAGCGGCATGCCTGCGTTCATTTTCAAAATACTCTTAAATATATCTGTCTATCTCTTTCTATATATCTCTATATCTATTTAGAGATAGATAGATAGATAGATAGGTAGATAGATAGATAGATAGATAGATAGATAGATAGATAGATAGATCTATGTATTACGGCTGGCTCAGCCTGCCCTGGAGGGCGTGCTGGCACAGTATGTGGTGCTAGGGATCAAACCGTGGTCCCGGTGGTTGCCTAAGCTTTCCTTAGCAGGCACTTTAGACTGTTGAACCATTGTGCCAACCTCAGATATATGTTTTTAAAAGCATGTAGAAAAGGAAATAGAAACAGCGACTTGCAAAAACCAAATCTCAGTCAAGAATTGTAGCCACACCCCAACCTAGGTTGCTTCTTTTTAGTCCTACCATTTTTACCCCTTGTTCATTCTTCCTGTGTTACCACATAATTTTATGTGATGTTTGAGTGTCCGGAAGAGTGCCTGCTGCCTAGTAAGTGCCTCTGCATGTTTAGGGTTACTGTCATAGAATCCCGGGTGACACACACAGAGAAAAGGTTGATTTCACTCTGCTCGGAAGGCTGGGCGTCAGAGCTCGGGCAGCCCACCCGCGCGGCCTCTGGGAGGGATTCGTGGCCCCGTCGATGCGGGGGGCGGGTGTCATAATGACGTCATCCTGGTAAAAGCACAGAGCGGTCACAGGATAATACTGAAGCAAGAGTCGGCTTCATCGTGTGAGCGGAGAGAGTCTCGTGGGAGCAGCTAATCCTTTCTCAGAAGAGTCCTCAGGGCCTCCCACCTTCCCCCAGCTCCTCCTCTGAAAGGTCCCGTGTCTTCCCAAGGACCAAGCTTTGCAGTCAGTAACTCCTCCCCCAACTCGGCCTGCCCTCAGGGCATCAAACCACGGTCCTCTGTGCCTGCCTAAGCTTGCCTAAGCAGGCTCTTTATTTATTTATTTTTTGAAATTTTATTTTATTTTATTTTGAAGGTTGGAACCAAAAGCAAAAATGAATAGCAGAAACAAAGACAGAAACATGGTAAGATAAAACAATACATAGGTTGCAGATTTTTGAAAACAAGAATCGCAAATTAATAATGGCTGTTATATTACTATTTTTATAATTATATCTGTTGTATCTTATTCTTCTAAATATATTGTTTCTAATGTCTTATCCATTATTATTATACTCTTTCAAATAAATCATTAAATTTTTTTAAAAAAAGCTATATTTTATTACTTGTAATAAATAACAATGTGACGGTTTCAAAACACATTTGCAGTACATTTCCAATATTTGATACAATGCATATCATTGTCCTCCTATTAGCTATACAGAGCACAGAGTGTAAACGTTATACTTTTTCTAATACAAAAAATTTCTTTTCATTGAACTAAGAGAACATAGCAGTATACATAATCTAATGTTTCATAATCGCCGTGGGTTATTGGCAAGGCTGGCAATGATTTAAGCCTTTTACAGCTCAGCATTCTGCTGAGCTGTCTCGCCGGCCCTGTGGTCATCAACTCTTGAGACACACGCTCGAGCCCTTTCTAGGCCATAGTGGTAGACAGAAACTAACGGGCTTTTAAACCTCCCAGAATCTGAAAAGCATATACTAGGTCACCAAACAACCTTTTTCTAATGGAATCCTACTGAGAATCCGAAAGAAGCTGCGCCCCTAGCCCAGCTGCCGACAGCTCTGACAGTTCACGCAGCGCAGCGCAGCACGGGCCCCTTGGGGACCCGGACTCCAGCCACCTCGTCATCTCATGCCGAAGGGGCAAAGCTAAAAGCACAGGTAAAAGCCTGCCCGCGGGGACGCCTGTCACAGCCAGGCGGGTCTGCCCAGCAGCAGTGCGGGCAGCAGAAGGGTCTCCCTTGATGTGCACCCCTTCTTTGCTGTCTTTTCGGCTGAAAACCTTGAAACGGGACTTCCCATAAAGCGGGCGCTTCCCCTTCTGCGCAGATCACACCTGATGAGCCTCAGGATGTGCCTGAGATGCGGACAGTCCTTCAGCCACCCACACGTCGCCCACCCTCCAGCCACACGTGCTGGATGCGCCCTCGGCGCTGGCTTTCCTGTGTTCCGTCGCTTTCTGCAACCTGTTCCCCACGTTCCTCCAACTGGGACCAAGGCTCCTGCATGGAACCCTCAGGGTCACACCACCACAGCGCTGGGGCAGAGGCCAGGAGCTGGGCCTGCAGCCGGCCGGGGCGTGGGAGCACCCAGCGCGGAGGCACATTTGGTGTGTCTATCTTAAGTAGCCATTTTTGTGTATTGACTGTCTGTTGAACCAGTTGGGTATTTTCACATGCCCATCTTTTCTACTTCAAAATCTGCCATTCTCACTACTCCTGTCTTAAAGGTTGCCCTGTTCTTAGGAAATCAGTGCTTAAATCCACGCCCTTTGCAGTATAAGAGTCTTTACAGTTTTTAATTTCCTTTGACTTAAATTCTTTTCTACTTCTTCTTTCAACAATCTCTTCCAAGTAATCACTGTTTTTCATCCTCCAGATATTTGAAGGAACAGCAAAAGCTGAGACATTTTATATTGAATAGGCAGGGCAGTAAAAAATTGTTCTCATGTATAAAAAGCAGGACTGAAGAATGAGAGAGTGAGAACCTCTAATACATTTCATATAAGAACCTGAATAGAGAGCACAACTAGAAAATGCAGGACGGCGGACTGCTTTCCTCAATTCAGCCCCGCAGTGCCTATGGCATATTATTAAGCAGCACTGCACTCTGCGTTCCCACCCTTACACTTATTTTGTTTCCCTGGTAATGTGTCTTATTGTACCACAAAGGTCATGAGTATCCTTTTGAATGAATTAAAATGTATTAATTACCTTTTTCAAAGTTCTCCAACAAGTCAGAATGCTTTTATTTTGCCCCTACTCTTCTCTACATGTTAGTTGCATTATTTCTGATGGGCATATTATTATACCTGGATTTTATGCAAAATTATCTCAAATCTTTTTTAATTAATTTTTTTTTTAAATTTTAGGTATTTGGTACAGAGTTTCACTATGCAGCTCAGACTCATACTGACCCTCACCCTCCCTCCGGTATCTGGGGCGGGGCCACCATGGCATGAGGTGCTGGGGATAGAACCCGAGTCCCTGCTCTTGCCTAGGTAGGTGCCTAGACCCCTGAGCTACCTCCACAGCTCAAATCTTTGAAGAAGCTATTTTTCTTTTTTAACCTCCAGTTCAATGAGACAACCGAGGAAGGATGCTGGTGGGCTACTATTGTTTGTGCGCCTCCAGCTGGACCTGCCTCCATGGCTGAGGAGACACCATGCCAGGCTGACACGCCACGCTGGTGGCGTTCAGGCCCTCGCAGTCACGAGTCCCTGTTTTAGAGCACGAGGGAAGCAGGTCCCCATGAGAAGGCACAATTCAGGGCGAAGGTCCTCAGACCAGTCTGCAGTCCTCTCCAAAAAAAAAAAAAGGTTTTTTCTTTCCATTTGAAATATTTAGTGCAATGCAGGGGGCGGGGAGAGTATGGACCGGGAGGGCAGCACGTCGGAAGCCAGTGCAGCCTCTGTCCCGGGCGCTTTGCAGGAACGTGAAGCAGGGGTGCAGTCCTGTGTCTCTTTCGTCAGAGCTGAGTCCGCCACACTCGGAGACGATATGTCACTTCAGTTTGCTTGGAGGGTCTGACTAAGCATATTAAGGGAGCCCTGAGCTGCGCTTTTGCACAGCCAGCCGATGGTTTCCCATCTCGCTTTGTCCTGCAATCCACCCTGCAGCCTGTTTCGTGAGCGTTCGGGGACGCCCAGCCCAGGTTCTTAGCCCACCGCTGGCGTGTCTGTCGAGTGCAGCTTAGCTTTTTCCCTTCAGAGATCTGGTAGCAGATTCATTTTATTTAAATGCATATAAGCCACAGTCTTTGTGCACCGTGGAAGAAAAAATGTAAACTGAAAAAGCAAAACAAATATTTTATTTCGACTGTATTCTTTTCACCATCTCCATAGAGAGCCAGGCGGCCCGGGGGAGGTAAGCCTGGCAGGGAAACGCGTGAGCGGTGGCCTCGGAGGAGCGCTCGCGCTTGCCACGCAGCTCTGCCCTTCATTGGCCTGCCCAGAGGCACGCCAGCCGCTGCCTGCCCGGGTGAAGGAGACAAATGGCCTCTCTTGGGATTTAACGTCCACTGAGGTCTCCCGAGTCCTACCTGTCTCTGCACAGTATGCAGACAAAGCGCTCGCACTTTGAAAGCCTGAAGCTTGAGAAGCAGCAAAGAAAACCTGAGGTCTGGTCCGCCTGGCTAAGCCTGGGCCCAGCGTGCACAGCGGCCTCGGGTACTGGCAGTCATGGGCCAGGGGCCGCTGCCTCGGCCAAGAGCTCGGGAGCTTCAGTTTTAGCTAAGCTTCAGCTCCGGGATTTGGCTAAACGTTTCATTCTGCTGGGGAACCCTTTCAGGGAAGACTTCATCTAGAATGCAGTCGGCAGGCGCAGCTCCACTCGAATACTTTTATCAATTAGAAGGAAATAAGAAGTCCCTCAAATTAAGAAAAATATAGTTAATTTAACCACAGCAGCACATGCTGAGTGACATGAAGAATTATGGCGATCCTTTGGATTATTTAGGCGACAGACTATCTCTCTGTACCCAATCAAAATGACGTTTTCAATACCACATAAGACACAGGAAACACTGATCATATCATTTCAAATGGAAAAAAAATCCAATATTTAGCTCTGTTATTAGGATTCCAAGTGGGGAGATATATACAAGATTAAATAACACTAGGAAATCCACAAGCACAGTATAATTATTTCTAGAAAGAAAGTAAATTTGAAGACAGTTTAATTTTCCTTTACAACTGCCTGTATTCCCCAAATAACCTGCCATATTAAACTGGCCTTACAATAATTTAAAGCTTGGACATAAAACCTCACTAATGAATACGACTTTCTCCTGTCCATCCCACTCTATGAAAAAACCCTAAGCAGCTCCTGTGCAGCGGCGTCACCAGGCCGCAGCCCCAAAGCTCCGCCCCGAGCGCCGGGCGCGAAATCCCAGGTTTCTTCCTCAGAGGGTCAGAGCAGCCCGGCTGCCTTCCTGCGCTCCTCTCTCTGTCCTCTTCTTCGTCTGCCTGTCTGCCCCACCAAAACCTAGCAGCAATATTGTGGTTGTATGTTGAAAGTTGTGTTGAGTTCAGTTGAGTGTTCTTAACACAATAATAATAATAATGATAATAATAATAATGCCTGGAGATAAAATATCTGGGCTTCAACCCCATTTCAGCAGCTTCTCAATGGACGACAGAGGAGAGGCTGCCTTGACTCCACTGTGAGAACCATATCACTACACCAATTTCTCTGCAGCCTGCATGTGAAAGGTAGAACAGCGCACAAAGCTCATCTAGCGCCGGGACAAATGTGCTCAATAAATGCTAATTATTTAAGTGAGATTGTGCATAAGAACATTTAGTTTCAACAGTAGTTTTGGTTTGGTAATAAGTACTGATACATTTTCAGAACTACAGCCGATGCCCTTAAAGTTCTGGGAAATTAAGTCATTTAACATATATGACACTTTAAAACCTCTTCTAGGTGTTAAAGAGGATATAAAATGTCCCTTTCTGGTAAGGCTAGCATGCAGCTGTTGCCTTAGCTTGGCTGGGTGATAGTCACAGAGGTTTCTTACCAACCCTGCAGAAGTCACTAGAACGAAGCCCTATGTCCAAGGTGCCAAGCACCCAGGACGAGCCTTCAGGGCCCCCATTGCAGCCAGAGAGGACAAAAACAAGGTGCCTGGCACATTCGCAGAAGGACATGAGCCAGCTCGACACTTTTTAAAATCGTGAATTCCAAATCTTCAAGGCACAATGTTGCAAAGAAGGTGAGGACTCCTGGAAAGTGGCTTGTCACCTGGTCTTTACACTTACAGCTGCGCTTGGGCCACTGGCTGGGGGACTTAGAACCCTGAAAGCCTGAAAACAGCTGGGGACAATATGGGAGGTAGGAGAATTCATTCTGGGAGACCATAGTCTGAAGTTACCACGTTCGCTAGTTTTGATTTTAGCTTTCAATAATTAAGGGGATTCTAGCCGGGCATGGTGACTCACGCCTGTAATCCCAGCACTTGGGAGGCTGAGGCAGGAGGATCGGTGCGAGTTCGAGACCAGCCTGGGCTACCAAAGTGAGCTCAAGGCCAGCCTGAACTGCATAGTGAGACCCTGTCTCAGAAAGGCAAAAACAAAAACAAAAAAAATTAAGGAGATGCTGACGAAGATATATATATTTAAAATCTTCACTTCTTATTGGTGAAAACTGAAATTGCACTAAATAGGTAAGAATTATTGTAAGAATGTGAAGACAGCCCCCCCCTCCCCCAGCGCTGCTCTAGCGAGCGTCTCTGACCTGCGGACCGCAAGGACAATGGCTGCCGAGAAGATTTTCAGGCACGTGGAGGCTGTTTTCGGCCAGGGGAAGCCAGCAGCCCTTTTCCTGGGTTTGCGAACACACCTGATGGGCGATGTCTTTCCTATCAAAGAACCAAACGATTCCGCCCTTGTTCATTTGGGACACCGCTACTTTCTGGACCTGCATCCCGTGAGAAGCTGTGAGCCTGATGACACAGAGATCCCCGAATACCTCGCCCTCGATAGCCGATCTCCACGCGGTAGACCACGCGTGCTTCTTAACCCCATAAACACCCTACACTCTCTCCCTGCGCGGTGGACTTGGGACTTGTTTTCTCATCTGCTCCATTGGCTGTCTCTCAGATAGGCTGTCTCTTGGCCAAGCTTCTCACTGCAGGGAGCGGCAAGCTGCAGACTGCCACCGTACGCCCTGCCTCGTGGCACCGTGACTGTCTCTCTGACTTGGGAGGCTCTGTGCTTCTGAACGCCTTCCCCTCCGGGGGTGGGGCGGGGTGCCCTAGGCAATTTGGATGCAGAGAACCCCACAGTCCATGCACCGGCAAAGCAGGTTCTCTCCACAGCTGACCTGTTAAGAAGAGCGCAAATGTCCAGCAGCCTGTGCGCCTCTTTGCAGAGCCCCAAGCCGGGTCCACACTGGACCCCCAGCGCGCCAGCTATGCTTTGATGGCTTTTGTCACAGGACTGGAGTTTCTGTTCTACAAAGTCTGGCTTCTTCTTATCCATTGGTCTCTAGCTTTTAAGGCCGCAAATGGATCTGTGACTTTATTTCTGGGACGGCTCTGACAAGAGGTTTTAGTGCTCTGAGGATTTCACTTCTTTGGACAGAGTAAGGCCTTTCAAGCACCTCAGATTCCATAGCAGAAGCTCAAAGTCTGTGTTCATTTTTTAAAAAAAATTTACATTGCAGATCAAACCCAGGAGCTTGTACTGTCTGGCTAAGCAAGTGAGCTGCCTGAGGTATAGTCCCCTGCCCTCATTGCTTGTATCTGTTTTACTGAGGCAAGGCTAACGTCCTCCTGACCTGACCTTGAGCTTGGTGTTCCCCTGTCCCAGCCCGCCAAATGGCTGGGCCTGGAGCGCCATGCCGCCTAATCTGACCATCATTATTCTGAGGTCAAAGTAGCACATACTCGCTTCAGTACTCCAGTGAGTTAATAAGGCGTGGAAATATTAGGTTAAATCTTTTGTATGGGGAAGGTTTAAGACACCACACTGGCTTGGGGAAATGTTGACTCAGCTCCCACACAGCAGACGCCACCATATTTTCAACACCATTCTCTGCCCAGCTCTTGGGAGCCAACGGAATCACGCAATCCAGCTTGGCTTAATTATCTTTACCTTAGTTTAATTTTCGAGGCGAGTATCAGAACAAGGCCATACATGATGTCATTTTCTGCTTTATGGACAATTTTTTCTCCTCTCAAGTTAGAAGGTCATCCGGTGTTTCTTAGTAACTTATTTGGTTTTTACTGAGATATTTTTTTCTCCACACTCTCAGAGCTGTGAACACGGTATCAATGTGGCTATATGAAGATTTCATTTTTATCGATGTTGGGCTCTCAGTCCTGCTGCAGCAAGAAAAACCAACTTTCCTGTTTTCTCGCTGTATAACTGAACTATCTTAACATGTTTGGATCCATATCTTCCTGCCCCTGGTTTCCCGAGCGCTCTTGCATCGCTGTCTAACTGCCTGTTGCTCAGAGCCCTGGTGACCCAATAACATCAAGTCTCACTCAGGGGCAGGATCTGAAGGTCTGACTACCAGGTCCAGAGGAAAAGTTTGGTTCTGGATTTTAGACTTCATAGGACAGGAATGAGTGGAGGCTTAGCTGTTTTTAACCAACCTTCAAGATTTCATCTTCACAGATTTTTTTTGTCTCTTGCTGTGCTTACTTCTGAGGGAAGTCTTGCAGCGAGAATTCTGGGAGACACGTAGCAGGCAGCTCCTGAGCGACTGTGAATCCTGTGAGCATCCTACCACACCATAAAGCTCCACACTCTCACCCTGGTGTGTCTGATGTCTGAGGTCTGAGAGTCGCAGGGAAGTTTTCATTGTGACTTCCTTTTTGTTTTTTGCTTTTTTTGCTTTTTTTTTTTTTTCTGTTACAGGGTCTACTGAGTGTCACCATGCAAATTAGACTTGTGGTGCCCTTCTGCTTTCCGTCTCCCAAGCGCTGGGGTTGCAGGTGCACACCACCACTCCCAGTCTCACTCACCTGGGGACAGGGCCAGCACAGCACTCCAGGAATCAAACCCCAGCCACTGAGCTCCACCTAAGCAGGCCCTTCATCCACTGAGCTCTCTGGGCTACCCCTGACTTCTTTTGTGTCCTGCTGGTTCAAACTTTTCCAAATAACTTCACTGTTTTCTTTATCCTTTCTTTTCTCTTTACCTCAATTTTTAAATGTATTATTTTTCTTTTGGTTTTATCTTCCAATAGGTAAAAGTCCAAGTCAAGTTAAGGTCATTAGGTGGTGTGAAACTATCTCAAAGAGGAAAAGAAATTTGTTCCAATATGTTATCGAAAGGCTATGGCATCAATAAGAGATCTAGGAATTCCCCTTTGAAAAATAATGAAGCTTCCATAAATGCAGAGATTTTACTTTTATACCTCTAATTAACTCTTAAATGGAAAGGTCAGGAAGTGCCTTAAACACCAGAGGGTGAGGACCCTTAATGGTGTATTTTTAATACAATAATTGATTTTTAATTCATTAATTCATTTCTATGGGAGCACTATTCTGATTAACATTCAGAACATATTTAGAATCTTTTCTTCTGAAACAAGAGATACGACTTTGTTGCTAATAAATTAATGCCATATGTGATGTTCTATTTAAAATATTAGTCGTAACTCAGTTACTAACGTTATAAGAATATTCTGGTTTAATGATTTAAGAAGTTAAGTTTATATTTTATTTTATTGTTTTTTGGAATTTGAAAGATTTTACTGATTTAAAAAGAAGAAACACCAGCTTCTCACCATTTTGGGAGCAGAAGAAAGGCTGAATTTCAATGAAAATCTATTTTTATGACTTGCGCCACTCCCTTAATAAAATTCGAGAGGCTCTCACACTCAGTCTTTTCACTGCAGTCTAAGTAGATGTCCCTAAGGGAGGGGAAGTGTCACCAGGAGCAAATATCTTGCCCCTGGGGCACACTGAGACAGCAACTGAGACTGGGTTGAGAGTGGGTGTGGTGCCATGCACCTGTAATCCCAGCTCTTAGGAGGCTGTACACAGTTGGATCACTACAAGTCTGATCTAGTGGTGAGACCCTGAAAACCCTGTAGACTCCAAAAAAAAAAAACCAAAATACAAAGAATAAAATATATATATATATTTTATATATATATATATTTATATATATATAAATATATATATATATATATATATATATATATATATATATATATATATATATAAACATTTTGCTTGATCCCCAGAGAAATTTGAAATGGCTTCTTGCTACAAAACTCATACAAAGTTGCAGCCCATATTTGCCTAGTGACACCAGTTCTCTTGGGTCCTGTGATCCCATGAGAAATGGCTCTGATGCTGATGGAAATGACTCTGTTTATAGCTGTCCTACCATGGGGCCTGCAGCCTTATTTAGCTGCAGAGAGATTTTAGTTTGCAAAGCACGTGTTTTCCTTTAATACTGTCAAAGAAGCACAGGTTGTATCCTGGGAGAAATACACCGATATAGATTTTCAATATTTACGTGGTCCCCCAATACACTGAAAATCTATTCCCTTTCTTTTTTTTTTTTGTGGGACCAGGGTTCGAACTCGTGACCTTGCACTTGCCCAGCAGACACTTGTGCCTCGGAGCTATCTCCCCAGCCCCTATTCCCTTTCTTTTTATGAAAAACTATTTCCATCTACCGAAACATTTCATGGTGAATTCCAATGAAGTCTTGTCCTAAGCATGAAGGGTCTTGAGAATCAAATAACATCTGGCGATTTCTCCGGGCTGAGAATCATGTACTTTTAATAAATATATCCTGCCTGGTATCTTTTCATTAGACTCAACTTGAGTCTATTTGCAAAACCCTAACGCATAAATAATGTCTTTGTGTCAAGGTGCCGTTTGATTTCCAATCGGATTGCTTGCATATCTTGATTTCAGTGTTTCCTGGAGTTGGCGACCAGCTGAGGGAACACAGGGAATTGCCAGCATGGTGGCTTAGTGGACAGCTGGCCAAGAAGAACACAGGGAATGAATGGCCAGTGCAGGAGCTCCATTGTTAAGGAATTTCATTGATTGAGTTTTTAACTTTGGCTTCAACCAATGGTGTTGTCAAGAGGAGTTTAAGGGAAGCAGAAAAACAGGCCTAAGATATTAGAATAACAAGCCAACAAAAATGCAGAAGAAGAAGAAGAAGAAGAAGAAGAAGAAGAAGAAGAAGAAGAAGAAGAAGACAAGAAGAAGAAGAAGAAGAAGAAGAAGAAGAAGAAGAAGAAGAAGAAGAAGAAGAAGAAGAAGAAGAAGAAGAAGAAGAAGAAGAAGAAGAAGAAGAAGAAGGAGACAATCGAGTTTCTTATTCACCTGATGCTGGTACTTTTTAAAGCTTGTCACCAAGGCAGCTAACTAAGAAGCTGCTAGTGGCGGATGCTGTTGCAGTGTGAACTGGCAGGTGGGCGTGTTTCAGGGGTACCTGGTCCCTGACTGCACCCCCTGAAGAGCCGCAGTTTTACTTCCTGCCAGGTCTTTAAGAAGCGTCGTGCTGAAGAAATCCCCAGGTTTTAACTCACTAATTATCATCTAGGAGATGAAAATAAGTTAGAGAAAAAATAGGGCTGGCTCAAAGCAAACAAATCTCCATGGTGCTTTTCACCAGCTCGAGCCTGGATGCTGGTTTCAGCTAAGCTCCTAGACAGGGAGGATGTCAGCAGGTGGCAGCTGCAGCACTTTCTGTGCCACTCCTGTCATCTGGGAGTGACAGACCAGGCTCAGTGAAAGTTAGACTCAGTTATTTCATCTGAAGCTGGGTGGGCCCAGGCTTGACTGGCAGCCTGGCTTGTGGGGACTTCCTTCATTGCGGCCAATGACTCCTTGGGCTGTGGCTCGGGTATCGCTGTTCCTCAGTGGAAACTCGGCACTTGGGTGCCTGGTAGGGATCTGCAGCTACTCAACCTGAGACGGTGTCTCAGCCATGGGAGATCAAGTAACCCTGGTGACACAGTGGCCCTGCCCTTCAGGGTAGAAGAGACAGGAAGAACGCAGCACACAGCTGAGTCAGCATGACAGAATGACAGATACAAAGGGCAGTGCGAGTTTAGGGTAAGTCCACACTTTCTATGCAGCAGACTGAACGATGAAGCGATTAGCTCACTGGCCCTGCAAGATTCAGTGGGAAGAAGCTCTGGAGGTCTCTGGTACATCTCAGGAGGAACTTCTGAGGTAGTTCTGCAGGTATATTATTATATTGCTAAACTTTACTTGGCCCACAGTTTTATAGATAACTTTGCATTGTGGAAAATCTGGAGATTGGGAGAAATATCTTTATTTAAAAGGCTATCAAAAGGGCTCAAAATTACTATACTTCCCCCCCAAAATATGGTTTTTTAATAAAATGTGGGCTGGTGAGACAGCTCAGTGAACTAAATGCCTGCTTAGGAAGCGCAGGGACTGGGTTGGATCCTGGCACCACAGGCAGCGCTGGCCCTGCCCCGGGTGCGCTGAGTCAGCCACTGAGTCCAGGGATGGGGCCCGCATACCTGTAATCCCATCACTGAGGAGGTTGAGACGGGAGGATCACTATGAGCCTGAGCTGTGTAGTGAGACCCCCTCACTAAATACATACAAAAGAAAATGCAAGAAATTTGTCTGGTTTTGTACTGCTGTTTATTTCCTTTATTTTTATTTTTATAGTAAAGAACTGCATATGGGTTCAATGTCTTGCAGCTTAGCAGCAACAGCAAAATGAAGAACATAGATTCCTTTTCCAAGCCTTGGGTGTCAGTGGGAACACTGTATAAGCAAAGAGAATAAATGCAAAGATAGGAATCTCTCCCAAAGCTTCGCCATGGAAATCAACTGTAGGCATGGCCTAGCGATGACACGCAGAATGCGTGTCTTGTTCTGTGTTCTTCATTCGCTATCACTTACACTTACCACAGATTTCTCAGGGAGCAGAGAAGCAGAGCACCTTCTGTACTGTGTCGACCTGGGGGTCACGGCTGGTGTTCAGAGGTGCGCTCCACACCTCAGGCCCACAAGTGTGCCCTTTCATCTGCGGCCTGCTGAGGCTCGTGCAGTCACCAGGCCTTTCTGGAGGTGAGGAGCCTGGCATCTGTGCCTGACTTGTAGTCCGATGCTGGGTTGAGGTGTGAGAGCTCCGCTGGCCTGGGGCAGAGGCCACGTGCCACGCAAGGCATGGAGAGCGGCTTGCTTTCTCTCTCAGTGCTTGCGCTGCCTTCTGCCTGTTGCCTCTGTGCCAGGCACCATTCTGCCTTGGAGAGAGCTGAGGACGGGCTGAAGACTCTCAAGTCTTTCCTTCTCTAGCTCTGGGTGTTTGGTATTTAGTCTCAACAATCAGAGAAAAGCACACAAGACATGGAGCTATCTAAGAGAAACACAGCATAAGCTCCTTGGGGAATTTTGAATTTCCTCATAGGAACATTTATTAAAAAAACCCAAAAGCTAAATAGTATACTTAATTCTCCTATAGAACTAAAATATTGCCGATTCAATCCATGCCCAATACAAACACCACTGAGATAGTGTATTTCACTTCTACACGTCAAGTTTGCTGCTTCAGTGTGTATGCTTCACTAACAGCCCCCCCGTTCATATCATGCAAATCTGAAATGCCAGCGATGGCCACAGTGAGCGTTAGAGACCTTCCAAGATCCCCCGCGGCATGAGGCACGTGTTCTTCGCAATGACAGCGAACATGTAAGAGCAGCCTGAGATTTTTAAGGTACAGTATTCTCCCCATTTCTTTGGTTATGATTGCGGATAATAATTATGGGCCTCTTCTCTTTCTCTTAGTTCCAAATTGATCGAGAACCTGACCAGGTTTTGCAGAGTGGCCCATCAAGTATTCGTTTCTAGTTTTTAAAAGCTGAGTTGGATAGCGCGGCGCAGATCTGCTCTCCTTGTCGCACTTCCAGCTTCCACTTGCAGCTGCCCGTCTGTGTGGGCTTGGGCAGAAGAGGCATAGCCTGCTTCCATTAAAGAAAGAGCTGGGTAAATAGAGCGCTTCTGGGGGCAGACCAGGGTGAAACCTTCTCTATGCTCGAGAATCGGATATTTATGTTTTATTTCCTTTGGGGGAAGGCGATTTGCAGCAAAGTCTCCTATAGCATCTCACCCTGCTGAATGCAGTAGACAAGTTTGTGAAGCCTACCCACAACTTCCCAAAGGAGTTAAACCTTAATTATCCCGGAAACTATGCAGTGCTATATTAGAAGTAAGTGTGGGACAAAGCTTCTAGCAAGAATTTTGGGAAATTTAATAGGAGAAATCATAGAGTGCTATGGTAGAAGCGGAGTAGTAAATAAAAAGGTGGATCTCTGAAAGTTGACCAGACCATAGCAATTAAATAATCCAGTACAGAGCCAGTCTTTCTCACCCACTTTCCAGATCTCTGTTCCCCACCTGGTAAGTCTGCCAGAATCTAACTGATGTCATTCAGAAAATAAATGCTCAAGGTCAGTGGATATGTAGGCCAATTAAGCAATGCTGGTTACATTTCTGTAATAAATGGCTTACACTTCATGGACAAAAACATGGAAGTGGCTACAGGTAAACTTGCCTATTTGTTTATTTAAACCGAACAATCATTGCCAAGCTGGAGTGACTTAGAAGAGACTGGCTTCTCCTGTTTGACTTCCTTACATGCTTCCCTGGCCATTAAAAAAGTAACTTTTGTTGTCTTTTTTATAACTTTCTCTAGAATGCACCGTAAGTGAGTTTTAGATTTTACGCATAATAAACCAGAAGTGGGAAAAAACAGCATCGATTTTCTTACTAAGTTTTCCCCTGTTTATTTCTAAACTTTTCTCTTTAATGCATTTAAAAATGTTTTTGGCATTCTTACAATACATCACAAAGTGTAATTAGTAAGTGACAGGTGAGTTGTCAATATTCAAGGCTTAGAAACAGTTTTGCGATTGGAAAATGATAGTTTCCCGTCCTTGAGAGTCTGGAGAACCCATCACTCGGGCCCTACCAAGCTGAAGCGCTGTGCTTTGGGAAGGCTGGTCACAGAGAGCCGGAAGGCGGCTGGGAGCGCACCTGCGCACGCGCTTAGGATGGGGCTCGCACGGGTTAGAACAGGCTCCTCTTCCGCTGTCGCTGTTTGCGTCCTTTCCTTCCTTACTGCGTGTTCCCCTCCATTACAACACCCCACACTGCTTCACAACCACTTGTCAGTGTTTCCTCTGAAACGTGAATGAAGATACAAGTTCAGATAACATGGAACTCTGTGGAACAGAAAAGGCACGAGTCTTGAGAGACAGGGGGATCACGTTTGCAGTCCAAAGCTGCCTAGCTCACCGCGTCATCAAGATTTGCAAGAGCGAGCGTTGCAATTGTCTTGTTTTAGAAGGAACTGGCGGAAGGTGGCACTGATGTGGCGTTGGATAGATAGCGTTAGTAAGGACCCGGATTGAGCAGCCAGGCCTTGCATCCCAACTAGGAGACACGGATTTCTAGAGGCAGTGATGCTGCCAATCTATTTTGGATTACAAGGGCATCAAACCCTGTCAGTGCAGCTGCCATAGATACCTGAATACACTCTTAGGAAAACCTGAGGAGAAAAGACGTGCTTTAGAAAAATAAAAGTTTAGAGAATTGAGATGTTCCAGAAATGTCTACAGGCTACTTGGAGGATGAAGAGAACTTTATTCCCAGCAGTGAGGCATAGACAAACTGTCATCTGGCATTCTCTATAGAGAAAAGTGCCTCTAGGAGCTTTCAGGTTCTCCCTCAGATGATTTGCTTGAATAGCCGATTAAGTTTATGGAAAAGAGTCCATTCCCAACTGCTTTTTTGAGTAATATTGAGAAAAATCAGCTATTAAACTTAGTTCCTTATGTTACTTAATGCCTAAAATGTCAATTAAAACATATTCTGACACTTGGCATTTTATCCGCAAAGTTCTGAACAGATGACTGATTGGCAGGCAGGATGGGCTCTGGAGGGGTTCCAGAGTGGCTGACCTGGAGGAGGATGGAACATGGTAACACAGGATCCCGAGGGTCTGCTACGTCCGGCTGTGGTAAGGCTAGAGCTGAGGCCCTCCCAGGTAGGAATGGGAGGGATGGGATTATTAGCACATATGGGAAGGGCACTGTAAGGCAGGGTGTGTCTTACAATGTACTTTGTACTGTGATCCCATTCCTGAGGATAATTCACACGGTTCATCTGTAGTCAGCTAACTGATGTACAAAACAAGCTCATTATGCAGCTGTCAGGCCTTCACATTCATTCTGCGGAAAATTACTACCAAAGAATTAACTAATTTAGTAAAGATGAATGTATTTTAATTCATGCTAATATGAGATTCGAGAAACATCTGTAATGCTGTGGCCTATTTAATATTTTCCTCCTTCCTCTTTCTTTACACAGAGATGAACAGCTACGTGACATGGAGCCACGTAGCGCCAGCAGGCAGCGCCCATAAAGCATAGGACATTGTCGTCTCATTCCTGTGTTTCCCACTTGGTAATGCATTCAAGAAAGATCTTTTCCAGTGCTCCTTTAATTTTTCTGAATGGGAAAGAATAAAATCATATATGGCCTGCATTCTCTTACTTATACCTTATGGCTATGACTTTAAATCAAATAATTTTTTGGAAAGTTTTCTGAAAAATTCTATGGCCAGCTACCTCATCCAGGCATATATGGAAGTACTACAAAAACTGTAGAAGTCAAGAAAAGTTAGTTAACATGGCACAGTCCTAGAAAAGACGCCATGAGCGTGGAAACCTTCATCCCTCCTATATTTTCCTTCATGTTTCACGTTCAACCAGCTGGGATTCAATGCACCTCACCATCGCTGTCTTATTTAATATTGAAATCTTCTTGACTTCCGTGTTTCCCATTGTACTCTCATCTTCCAACATGATACAGTTAGCTGATCTTTTAACCAACTACTGTTTTGGATGCTGGGGTGTAAATGTGATCAAGGCAGGCATATGCTTCTGTTCTGTTCCATGATTTATTTGAAGTTCCTAAAATAGTGCTCCCATGACAGCAATGTTGCAAAAATGATTTTTGATTGCCGTAAACACAGGTGACATTTGAGCAGAGGCACACAGGTGCTCAGGGAAGCAAGCATGAGGGTGTTTGCAGAGAGCGTACTCCAGAAGGCAACATTACGCACAAAGAAATCAGATGGAGGCTTCCAGGGACAGGGATGTCACAAGGGCTGAGAGGCGGTAGAAAGAGTAGGAAAAAGAGATGTACAGCTGCACGTGACAGGGTCAGTGCTTTCATCTTCAATGAAGAAGAGTACTCAGCTAGGTCACGTGCTAGCTTTGGAGCAAGGGCTCTGACAGAACTCAACCTTTGTAGCCTCACCGGTAGCACATGAATGTCTGCATCCCAGAGATGCTGTGGGAATTAGGAGTAGAACTGTAGAATCTCTTCTAAATGGACTGATACAGTATGGACCTTTTCCCACCTGTGTCGACATCTTTATTTATTGAGTACATTGGTGATTGTTTGAGTCAGAGAAGAACTCTAAAAATTATTGTAGAAGTAAATCTGTCCCTCACGCACAAATCTAAGCCTGAGAACCATTGGAAAATCATTAGCCTGAGAACTAATCTCCCAAGATGATCCTCAATAATTTGAAGAATTTGGAGAAAGAATGAATTGCCAAATAAAATGAAATCACCTGGGGGCTCTTGTCCAACTTTCTGATCAAGCAATTCTCCAGGGATGGACAACGATTTCTGAGCAATGGCTAAGCCTGAACATAACTGAGTTTCCCTTAAAAAAAATCTGTGGTGCAAGTTAAGGATCCGGGGCAAAAATAATCCTAATTACAAATCTAGGCAGGAGAACACCACTATTACTCCAGAGTGAATGTTGGGGAGACCGATGATGATTGTACTTCTGAGCCTCTCCTCACTTCACAGAGAAGAAAGCAGAAGTATTTACCTACAGCACTGGGGATTGAATTTACTAGATAGAATTGGACCCAAATCATAGAGTTATATTCTTTTAGTAAGGGATTTTGAACTTTGGATATCCCAGAATAGTTCCCTGTTATTGTAATACTCGTTAAATGTGGATAATAAGAAGGCTGTTTAAAGTTTAATGAGGAGGGGGAATATTACATTTTAATATTTATGCACAACAAGGATGGGCACTGTCTTGAGCATGGGCGTCTGTCCTGTTCCTCCATTAGAAAGCCTACCAAGTCAGCAATCCTCCTCCTGTAGCCCCTCTTCCTTTATTATCCACCAAATGCATCCACAGCGCCCATGCGAGTTCTAGATGTGCTGCGGAGAGTTACTATTTGATCAGTTCCTCAGAAGAAAAACAAACCTTTAGGTTTGGGTAAAAAAAAAAACAAAACATGAAGAGAGATTTGCTCAGGCCAATGTTCCTCAGGCATAGCAGGGCAGAGAGCTCAAAACAGTCTTGAAAACCCATAAAAATGGCTCCATTTCTTTGGCAACCAAGAAAGTGAAATTTCGAGTTGAAGGCAATGCTTCAACACTGGGGACTAACGTGCTCCTCATAGCCAGGCAATTATAAACATGAGCTCTGTATTTTTCAACAGGGGAGCTGCCCGTGAAACGCAAAGCTTCGGCCAGGACCTTGAGCTCATGCTGAGGCTCTGAGATCAGTGTGCTTTATTTGTGGATAGAATCGCTGCAAACACAAGACAAAAACAAAATACCCTGCGCTTCTTTCTCTGACCGAGTATTTACAGCATAGCTTTTGTCCCTCAAAACCCACTGCAAAAGCAGTCGGCCGCATAACAGGACCCAAGAGTGCAGAAAGCCAGAGGCCGTCCATCCTCCCTGTGGCACAGGGCAGTTGAGAAGAGCCCGGCTCTGCCTCCTTCCTCTGCTCCTCGGTTGGCCTCACTTCAGCATGGTAGCTTTGCCTCACTCTGAATTTATGTGCTCAAGAGAAAGACCAGATCCTTAGGCTGACAGGCAAGGCCTTGTTCTCCTTACATTCTTTCCAGAAGGTTCTATAGTATTTTCCTGGAGCAATTACCAGGCTGCATCAGCTTTGCAGGCCTACTTCTATGACATAATCTGCAAAGCTCAAGATTTTTATTTATCTTTCATTACGGAAGAGCTTAGGATGTGATCAAAGTTTCTATCTTTTTAAATTTTATTATTCCACAGTCTTATCCCTTACTCTGCAGCAAGTAAACAAAGTATAGCTATATAGCATTAATTTGATGTTTTCTTACAATGAACATCAGGAATCACACTCCAAAAGGTGAATTCTAAGAAGCATGCCTTTCATTCTTTTCCTGTTGATCCAGGCAATCCAGTATTTAGTAAACAAAAACATATCAGATATATTTAATGCCAAGCGGGTTCACACTCCTTGATTTATTTGTTTTGTACTGGCTTGGTCCTACACCGAAAGCATGTAGTTCCTTTGAATGATTGATAGCTTATGTCAAACCTTACATTAAAGGCCCAGGTGGTGTTGCTAGCCAGACAAAAGTGGGCGTCTACATCAGCGTAAGGAGCTGTCGCGTTGGATTTGGTCAACGTGTAAATCAGACTCACTGATCTCAGTGCAGCGCCCTTTCCCACTTTACAGCAGTGTGTTCAGATTTGTGTCAGTCCACAGGGAGGCTCAGCACAGGGCCAGTGGCCCAGAACCTGTAAATGAAGACTCAAAGAAGTTTAAAAATATTAGAGAAAGGCCAAACAAATATAAGGCAAGGCGCTATACACCACACACTTCCCAGCTTGTGGGGGATCTGTACGTTTCCTGGGGTTCTCTCTCTCTATCTGTCTCTCTCTGTCCCTCTCTGTGTCTGTCTCTCTGTCTCTGTCTCCCCCCCCCCCCACCAGAACTTCTGAACTCAGGGTCTTCGGCTTTTCTATAAAGGCTTCTGTTCTTTCTGTATACACGGTATGTGACTTGTGTCCCTACTGGGTCAATAATAGCTGGGTGGGTGTATCTGTAGTCCTGTAGGATGACTGTGGCTTGACCTGCATCCTTCCCAGGTTGTGATTTTGCTATATAAACTGCCCCTGGCAAGGACCCTCCATGGTCCCACATTTGGGGGCCCTCCTGGACATCGGAAGCGAGTGTCCTCCTAATGTCTAACTAAACTCTCCTGACTTCCTTTTCCATTTGGCCATTTCCTTCCCTGGTGTTACGAGGCCATCACCTTGGCAGTCCCACAGGTTGAGAGTCCTACTTTGTCGCATCGAGGTGACATCACTGCTGTGGCACTACATCAGGACTAGCTCTTCCTTTGGAACTCACTGTCACCAGGAAATGTAACTCGGCTTTAGTAAATGAAATAAAGAAGGCAGAGTCAAGAAGGATTATTTGTAGAAAAAGATAGAAAAGAAAGCAGACACACAGCAACCATGAGGTGGTAGAAGGCATCACAGCTGAAATCTCCAGGCCTTATTCCAAGCCTCCCCTTTTAATATACGATTTATTAGCTTATTAATATGGTAGTCTATTATACATGACCTAGCCCGCTGTCCAGCCCAGCAGAAGGGCCATACACAAAATTGCTCTCACAGTAAGTTGACCATTGGCACACACAATAGCCCTTTTTCAGATGTTGAAGGAAACCTTGGAATGGCTGGGGCTCCAATTATCGCTGTTTTCGAGTCAGAGCTCCAGCTCTGATGTCTGTTGATGCGCGGGACCTTCTTGGAGGACAGGGCTCCGTGCCTGCTCAGTGGCCCTTGCTGCCCGCTCCAGTTCTGCAGGAAATGGCCCACCTTCCCCTTAAGGCCAGTAGCGGTCAAGCTGGGTGTCGCGTGAGTGCACAGGGATCCCAGGGATGAATTTACAAAGACTAGGTCTTGGAGCTCTCAAACCCACTTGGTGGTGGCAGGGGCAGGGAGAAGTACATTGTGTTTTGGCGAGGGGGCTCTTTCTGAGTCTCGGCTTTCTTCTAGTCAATAGGAGTCACGCGCTCTAGGGGAAAAGCAGGCATGAACAAGCCCGGTGGTGGCTGGTGTGGGGTTGACTGCAGAATGCTCCGGACTGGCTGCTGCAGCTTTCCACTGCCTCTCTAAAGAATCAGCGCCAGCACACCTCCTCCTCCTCCTCCTCCTCCTGAGCAGGTTATGGAGGACG
The DNA here is from genome assembly GCA_004027025.1 of Myocastor coypus. Taxonomy (NCBI): domain Eukaryota; kingdom Metazoa; phylum Chordata; class Mammalia; order Rodentia; family Myocastoridae; genus Myocastor; species Myocastor coypus. The sequence goes on from PVJA010001571.1 coordinate 59,057, forward strand.
AAATAGTCATTTCCCAATAGGTTTTCACAAACATTAAACGAACGTCTCAAAGACAGGCACTGAACAATGCTGACCAACAGAAGGAGGGAGTTTCGTGATGTAATTACACGTATATCAGGCCCTAAAAATAAGACAGGATACAGTCCTGGAGCGACTCTTTAACGTCTTACTTCTGATCACACTGAAAACTTCGAATGTTTTCAACATTGGGTGTAGGGATCTGTTGGTCTACCCAGGGAGGCACGGTGGCAGGAATGATACAGATGAGAAGCCAAAAAGCTGGGCTAGCTGCTTGCCAGTCTGCCTGATTGGCAAGACTAACTCAACGCGCACAGAAATGATCCTGTAGGTATACTTTCGTTAACTTTGCATCTCATGACACAAGGTTGCCTAGAGACTAATAGCTGGCCTGAACCAGACAGGACGGTTTTGTCAGCACTGGGGTAGCGCCTCTGCTTTAGGCACTGAGGCCCAGTCCCACCTACACACACTTGATCTATCTCCTGGCTTCCTGTGGCCACCTGTTAATAGAATATGGAATGGAATTTCATGAAGTCTTGTGAAGTTTGTGGAAGTTTGCAGTTTGCATACTTAGGAAAAGGAGGAGCCACAGGGTGGAGAGGGGGACGCTGGGAATTTCACTTAACGCTAGGTGCCAAGGGCTGGACACTGCCGGACAAGACCAGCGTCACAGCCGCAGCGGGCTTGGGCGGCTTCGGTCCCTGAGCGCGCTCCTCGCCGCAGTGGAGCTGCGGTAACGGCTCACCTTCCTTGCGTGTACTGACCTTGCCCACCGCTTCACTCAGATCATCCAGGGCCTCCCATTGCCAGGCAGGAGCTGGAGACTTGAGCTCCTCTCTCGCGGTCCTTGCTCTGAGCTGAGACATTCACTTTGGACGGTTGGTTTCTCGGGTGAGGCCTTTGCCCTGTCTCTCCCTGACCCACAGAGCCCTTTTTCCTATGTTATGCGACCTGCGTTATTTTCCAGGAAAAGGACTGCGGTATCTAGAAGTTCTCTGGAGCTTAGCGCAAGCTCAGCGTGAAGCCGATACTCTGCTTTTATTCTCATTCTGTTCACTAAAATTGTTTCCCGTTTGATTGTTTCTGGGGCAGGAGAGAATCCTGTGTGTGTGTGTGTGTGTGTGTGTGTGTAGCCAGGGGTGGACATAGGGCCTTAACCCTGAGCCTGTCTTTATTCTTCAAATTCTGGGATGGGGTCTAACTAAGAAGTTCAGTTGTCCAGAGTGGGCTCCAGTCTGCCATCGAGAGTGACCACAGGTGTGCACCCCGCACCCAGCGAGAACAACACTTTTGTGTAGAAGAATGCCTCCTCCTCACACAGGAGCCTCCTCACAGCCCTCAGAGCACAGCGCCTCGGCCCTGCGTGGCCACTAGAGATAACTGTGGACTGTTTTTATTCTCAATTTCTGTCCTTCCTTTATACTATTTTAGAGTAAAAATGTCACACTGTACAAGCTAGAATGACAGCTATCTGAAAGGGGCTAAAGCACCATTAGCTTGCCAAAGTGTGTCCTGGGGGTCTAGGTGGTGCCTGTGGACGTTTGTGGAAGGGCAGAGTTTGACACAGAGAAATAGCACAACTAGCCCCTGAGGCTCTATTCCAGAAACAGAGCAGAGCCCAGAATGGTAGAGAAACTTTGAAGACATACTGGAACGGAGGCAGGCATCCAGGGAATCATGCTTTTAGAAACTAGCTTAAAAAGTTGGCCTAAGGAGATATGTGTCAAAGTGGAATTTGGAGAAATGATTTATGCACTGAGGAAAAATGACTGGGGAAAGGAGGTGAATGGCCAAGTCAGCGTTCATAAAAGTGTGCACCGGGACCATTCTGCGGCTGGAGATGATTATTTTCTGTACTTTAAAACTGAGCTGAACACTTGGGAGGCTGAGTCAGGAGGATTGCCAGATCAAGGTCAGGCTGCTTCCCAGCAAGCTGAAGACCGGTCTACACTACACAGAAAGACATCAAAAGAACCTGGCTCAATGGTGTGTATAATACATAATCTATGAAAGAAAATTCTAAAAAACTGGAGCATTTGGTTACATCATGAGCTGAGGTAATGAATACAAGCTCCCCAGCCCTGTTGCTGACTAATAAAGTCGTAACACACGTTAGGCCTTAGTACTCACTCTGACCCCAAACCTGAACCCCAACACATTCAAACTTCTCTTAAACACAGGTGAATCTTACAGCCTATGGCCTCTTAATGCCGTCTGCTGCCAAGTGGCAGTTGTGCCTGGTGGTCGGAAGACCTTCCTTGACACCTTTGCAATATTATGAAATTAAACTAAATAGTCTATTGGGACAAAAGCATAGTGTTTTTTTTTTTTTTTTTTTTTATCATCTATCTACCTACCTATCTACCTATCTATCTATCTATCTATCTATCTATCTATCTATCTATCTATCTATCTATCTAATTCGGTACAGGGCCTCCCTATGCAGCTCAGACTCCTAGTGATCCTCCTGTTTTCAGCCTCCCCAGTGCTGGGATTACAGGCATGAGCCACCACACCTGGTCTTGGTGGCTGGCTCAGTGCACCCTGGGGCAGGGCCAGTGCGACACATGGTGCTAGGGATTGAATCGGTCTCTGTGCCTGCCTAAACAGGTGCTTAGTCTGCTGAGCTATCTCGCTGGCCTTAGCATAGCGCTATTCAATCACAGATTGCTGACTTGCTTTCAGGAAACATGATGACATAGAAAAAGCAAACAGACAACAAAACGCTTGTAAGTTTATCCTAGCAATGAGCGCAAGTTCATTCATGTAACAGTTGTGTCTTTTTCCCTCATCTCAAAATACTTGTCCTTTAGGGAAAGGAGAAAGGAGCCCAGGAAGGGAGCGGAGGAAGGTAGCAGAAGGGCTTCAGGAGTACACTGCTGTTTACATTGCTTGGCCAGTTTTGCATGCCTGTGTCTGGACTCTGAGCAACTACTTTGAAGGTAACAACCACTGTTAATTTTTTACCATCTTGTGTTGGAATTTTGTATTATGTTTATTGTGTTTTTTCTCTTTAAAATAAAAAAAATGCAATGAAAATGAAATAGCGAGTCACTGACACTGCAGTCTGAATTCTTACGTCGCTACCACACCCTCGTGTTGACACTCAGCTCGCAGACTGAGGAGCTAACTGGACCTGGAGAGGAGAGATACCCTGGCCCCCAGGCGTGGGGACCTCGAAGCCGGGGTCTCGTCGCCATGGCAAACGCTCCCCATGGAAGGGGCGACAGCCTTGCAGCTTCCAGGACTGAGGAAAACACGTCTTCCTTCATCTACCACGCAGTTTGTGGTACCGTGTAAGCCCGGGCCGTTTTCCCTATGAGTTCCTCACTCTGTCCACTTTATTTAAACTAAAAGGCATAGTTTAGTCATTATGGAAACAGTCGTTTTCCAATAGGCATTCTCTGGGAAATTAAAAAGGGTAACCATGCCATGTTGGAGTGGGCCGAGGCTTGCCATAGGGCCGAGGCCACGGTGCACCTCAATAGGAGCTGGCACCTTAGTTTATATATTTTACATCATTTAATCTAATGGCTCCTATAATTCACCTTATGGAACCAGAGCAGTTTCACTCTGTCTTGGTCTCGCCCCTCCCCCTTCCTTTTTCTGCCCTACCGACACCATCCTCATCTGGTGACACTCAGCATTTTCATCGCCTGCCTTTTACTGGACACACCTGTGTCCTAGTCACCTGACTGGATTCCACTAGCATAGAATCCCAGCTTCCCAATTCCTGCATGCTAATCACTGGAGGGTGAGATGGGTCGCTTGGCAGCTGCCCGGGAGATGGGCAAAGAGCGCTGCTGGGGACGTCTGAGGTCTGTCGGGGAGGAACAGCCTCTGACTCTGTCCCAGCGGTGCAAACTGAGGGCACGTGTGCTACGGAGGCACCCAGCGCCCGCCCTGTCTATTGTCAGCTGAATCACATTAGCCCAGTAGCTGAGTATTGCATACAGATTTTTTTTTTTTTTTTCTAAACGAAAATCTCAGCATTCAGGCTTAATTGCCGCGCTGGCACTTTACAATAAACACGTGAGTTTCAGGTAGCGATTTGGGCACTGTGTCCCTAAAGGGTGATGTGCACGCTGCAGAAGGCCCCCCTTTTCCTCTCTGTTCCTCCCATTCTCCTTCCACCTGTCACCTGGGTAGCTCTGCTCCTCCTCATTCTTCTGCCGTAACGTTCCCGCCTTAGCGTCAGCAGACCATGGATCTAACCCCCGAAACCATGAGCCACTGGATGCCTCTGCTCCTTTAATTCTGGGCGTCGGAATTTGCATCCCAGCCACAGCAAAGCTGACAGATACATCCCGAGGGGCCCCCAGAGACTCACGCCTCCTCAGCATCTTTTGAAGCGTGTTATCTGAACAGATTTCAATCTTAGCACCACATGTCACTAACTGAAGAGTGTCATTTCTCATCTGGAAAACGATGACGTAAATCATACTCACTTCAAGAGCTTTGAAGATTAAATTACTCAGATGCTTGACATCTAAAGGGTAGTGAAGGGCCGGTGAGATGGCTCGGCAGTCTAAAGCACTTGCTTAGGCAACCGCAGGGCAGCGACTGAAGTTTAATCCCTGACACCACATGCTGTGCCAGCCCCACCCCCAGGGCAGGTTGAGCTGGCCACAACATAGGTAGTTTAAAATAAAGGGAAGCAAGTGCGTGCTTCCATGACCACTCCCAGTGCTAGATGTGGCCCCTGCAAATGACTGTGCGTCCTCCCCGTAAGGACCTTAGGGACCCCTCGGGCCCCAGCAGCACCCTACTCTGCTCAGGGTGGTGGGCCAGTGTTTGGAGCCCTGTGGCCCTGGTGATTTAACATTCATTGCCTATTCTAGGATATTCTGGGATCCCTGCTCTGTCAGTATCTTGGTTGTGATACCGTACTACGGTTTTGTAAGACATTACCATTACGGAAACTGGAAAAGATATGCAGATTTTTCAGATTATTGTCTAGATTATTTCCTTGGAATTCCATTTGAATTTATAGTTATCTTCAGATAAAGTTTAGTGTTATACTGTGGACTAAATAGTTTGTTTTTTTCTTTTTTGCTGGTCACTTAGGTTTTCATTTTACAGGGTTGCAAGTGTTACCGTTCATGCTGTCTTCAGTAATGTGCAGTAAACACAATGATTACAGGCGTGTGCCATCACGCTGGGCTCCAGCCTACTACTTCTTATAGCTAAATGAATTTTTTATGAATATATTTTCTTTTCTTTACCTATTTTTTAGTTAGTGGACATTTGGTTAATTTCTACTTTGTGACTATCAAGAATAATACATTATATATATATATATATATATATATATATATATATATATATATATATACTGGTTTTATGTTGTAATATAGCTTCTACTTATGGTGGGAATTCTTGATCATACTTTTACTTGAGATTTGAAATTTGGAGGAAAAGCTACTTTTTCAGCGTGACTTCACCTCTCTGTACTCCCTGCCAGCAGTTAGATAGGTTCTGAAATCTCCATATCTTAAGTTTTTATTATTAATTTCACCATATTCATCACACTAGGTGTGAAATAAGAGTCTTACCAAGGTTAGGGCTTGCATTTGTATATTATACTAAGCATTTTTCCATATGCTCCTTAGCTCCCGGGATATCTTCCTTAGAGGAATGCCTATTCAGATATTTTGCCATTTTCAAATTGCTTTACTTATGTTTTGCAACTGAGTTAAAGGTTTTGTATATTGAAATGCATGCTCTGTTTCAAATATAAGATTCATGGAAAATTGAGTGGCTACAAATTTTTCATGCATGTCAACAACTGGCATGTGGTGCCAGGATGAGTTATGATTTGTGTCATTAGTGACACTTTTGTAAATGGTTGGAACCCTCTGGCTGGCTCAGCTTATTCTTCATTTGACATTGATTTCTCACATTGTAAATGAACACTAGTATGAGAATGCTGAAATAAATTTGGAAAGGACAACTACCTTAGCTTTGCCATTTGCAATTAAACAAATAAGTGTAACACTTAATATAAATTCCTCAAAACTTTGCGTGGCCATGAAATCTCCTAGAGATATTAGAATGCTGGGGAAGGGGTTATTTTCTTAGCAGCTGATGTCTGCCATTTGAGAGGGCCATCACTGGTACAAATTGTCAAGGTAAGGGCATCGATAATTGCAATGGGGAGAAATACTCAGTGTGTCAAGGCAATCGAAGAGTTCTCAAAGTCATTTCTCATATCGCACTGAATTTCAAGTTACGTGTTGTGTGTTAATCCTCTGTATCATTATGTTATATAATATTCATTAAATTATACTCTATTATTATATTCTACTGTCATATGTCAAACATTTCCTTGGTGGAAAGAGCTCAGCACTTGGATCTGGTTCTTTTCGTAATTTTCTTAGTTTTAATGAGAAAGAAATAACAATGAGACAGATTTCAAAACAGCTTAGTAAGATAGCCGCAATAATGAATACATTGTATATTATTGTCTTCATAGTAGTTGCTCAGAGTATAACATGCAGACATGATAACTTTTCTAAACACTATTGGTACAAATAGCTCTCATTGAGCTAAGAGAAAGTAGTTGTGAGTATAGTCCAATACTCTATAACAGTAGTGGGGTTTCAGCAGAACTAGAAATGTCAGGGGCTGTTGATTTGAGCCTTTTACAGCTCAGCATATTCATCTGGCTTTACTTTTTATACTTCGTGGCTAGACTTTTCTGCTGCATGGTTAAGACCCAGTTAAAGGAAGACCTGTATGAAAAAAAAATGTAACTTTTGTATCTGACAATGTCAGTCAAGTCCCCTCCCGGTTTGCCTTGCAACCACTTAGACAGCGTTTTGTAGAACTTTTCATCAGGGTCTACCCTCTGGATGAGTCATGGCCATTGCTTGACCAGTTGGCTCTCTGTGAAAGGCTGAGAGAATGTTTTTCTCTGATTTTGGTATCAATATAATACTTGCCTCCAGGAATGATTTTGCGAGGATTGTTTCCTTTTCAATTTCGCTGAAGAGTGTGAGGAGTACTGGTATTAGATCTTCCATAAATTTCTTATAGAATTCAGCTGTGAATTCATCAGGACCTGGATTTTTCTTTGTCTGTAGGTACCTTATTACATTTTGTATTTCACTGGCTGCTATTGGGTTATTGAGAGTTCTTATATCTTCTTGATTTAGTTTTGGTAAACTGTACCTTTCTAGGATTCTGTCCATTTCATCTATGTCTTCAATTCTGTGAGAGTATAGCCTTTCAAAGTAGCTATTAATGATCTTCTGAATCTCCCTGGCTCTGTGGTAATTTCACCCTTTTCATTTCGCATTACTTGAATATGAGTTTTTCCTTTCCTCTTTTTGATGAGGTTGGCTAGGAGCTTATCAATTTTGTTTAATTTTTCAAAGACCCAGCTTTCTGATTCATTAATTCTTTGTATTGTTTTCTTCATCTTGATTCAATCAATTTCTGCTCTAATGTTTATAATTTCCTCCCAACGTTGGGCTTTTGGTATGGTTCGCTATTCCTTTTCTAGACAACTGAGGGGCAGCATGGGAGTATTTATTGTTCCCATTGTGTTTTCTTAATATGTGAGTTCAGAGCTATAAACTTCCCTCTAAGAACTGCTTTCACCGCATTCCATAAATTCCGGTCAGTTGTGTTTGAATTTTCATTAAATTCTAGATATTGTTTAATTTCTTCTTTATTTTCATCTGTAACCCACTGGTTGCTGAGAAGGGTGTTGTTTAATTTCCATGTGTTTCTAGGGTTCTTGTGGTTTCCTTTGTCATTTATTTCCAGTTTCATTGCACTGTGGTCAGATAATATGCATGGGATCGTTTCTGTTTTCTTGCATATACTTAAGTATGATCTATGAACTAGTATGTGGCCTGCTTTAAAAAATGTCCCATGTGCAGTTAAAAAAAATGTATATTCAGAAGTGTTTGGGTGGAACACTCTGTGTATGCCCACTAAGTCCAGTTGTTCCAAGTTCTGTTTCTGTTCTGCTGCTTCTTTGCTAATGTTTTGTAGGCTTGACCTACCTTTTTGGGATAAGGGCGTGTTAAGGTTTCCTGTTGTTAAGATTGTGGTATTGGATATCAGATTTTGCATGTCCATTAAAATTTGTCTTATATAGCTGAGTGCTCCCATGTTGGGTGCATACATATTTATGAGTTAAGAGTGTTGCCTCTTCATCTTGAAATTTTTCTCTAACCAGTATGTAATGACCTTCTTTATTTTGCTTGATCATTCTTGTTGATACTGTCTGCGAACAGGACGGCTACACCTGCTTTTTTCTGAGATACTGGGACATGTAGTATGTTATATCCTTTGACTTTCAGCCTCTGAATTTTTTATGAGTTAAGTTTGTTATTTGTATACAGCACATTGTTGGATTTTGCTTCCTAATGCCCTGTGTCAGTCTATTTCTTTAAATTGGTGAATTAAGTCCATTTCTATTGATAGTTATAATTGAGGCATATTGACTTAAGCTTAATATTTTATTTACCTGCTGTTGTTTATCCCATTTTTTTCTGTGTTTAATTGTTTGTCCTATTTGGTGGATTCTTTCTGTTTTCATTCGTCAAGTTGTGGTCATTTTCCAGAATATCTAGAAATGTTCCTTTCTAGAATATCTTTTATTAGTCTATGTAGGGTTGGCTTTATCATCATGAAATTCTTCAGTTGTTCTTAGTCCTGAAAGTATTTCTCCATCAAACTTGAAAGAGAGTTTTTCAGGGTATAGCAGTCTGGGCTGGAATTTGTTTTCTTTTTATTGACTTTTTTTTATTACTTTTAATAAGAAATAACAATGTAACAGTTTCAAAACACATTAATAATATGTTTCAATATTTTATGCATACAATGCATATTGTTGTCTTCCTAGTAACTATACAGAGCTCAGAGTGTCAATGTGATAATTTTTCTTATCATTAGGGTTCTTCTCTTTGAATTAAGAGAAAATAGTTGTGTACATAATCTAATGTTCCATAATCACAGTGGATTATTGGAAAAACAGAAAATATTGGAAGCTGTTGATTTAAGCCTTTTACAGCTCAGCATACTAATCTAGTTTTACATTTTATGCCTCATGGTTAAACTTTTCTGCTGGATTGATAAGGGCAAGTTAAAGACCTTCATAACAAAACATGGAACTTTTGTATCTCCCAAGGTCAGTCAAATTCCCTCAGGATTTACTGTGAAACCACGTACAGTGCTTTGAAGAGCTGTTGTCAGTGTCAGCCTTCTGGATGAGTCACGGCCATTGCTTGATCAATTTGCTCTCTGTGAAAGCCTGAGAGTATATTTTCTCTCTAGATGGCTCCTTTTAGGAACACTATATATCATTAGTCTGTTTCCCGTGTGGTCCCATAATCTCCTTGAACAGAAAATTTGGGAAACTATTGAGTTATAGGATGTTATAGCACAGATTCTCTTATGTCCTGAGTCCTCACTGACCTTGAAGGGCTAGGGCCAAAATATTGCTTATCCTCGTAGCCCTTCTTTTTCCCCAGTTTTTTCAGCTGTAAACTTATATTTTTAACTCTCCAGAATAAAAGTGTAGAGATACTATTACTGTATAACATAGGTACTCAAGCTTAACATCACTGTCTTTTTGACTATCAAACATCTTAGGCTTATCTACCAATCATTTATATTCTAATAAATTTGTTTTCATAGAAGTACTCTGTTCCATGCTTTTCTTGACTTCAACATTTGTGAAGAGCAATCTGCCATTATTCTGACTGATTTTCCTTTAAATGTCATCTGTTTCTTTTCTCTAGTGGCTTTTACTCTACTGTTCCTATGCTGAATTCCTGGGATCTTGATTATTATATGTCTGGGTGTGGTTTTAATTGGGTTGATATTATTTGGAATTCTGTATGCTTCAGTGACCTGAATGTGAGATTGTTTCCCCATCTTTTCTTTTTTTTTTTTTTTAGAATTTATTTTATTTTATTTTATTTTTTCTTGTTTCAGAACTTTTGTTTGTTTATTTATTTATTTTTATGGCCAACTCAGCCTGCCCTGAGGGTAGGGCTGGTGCAGCATGTGGTTCCGGGGATCAATCCACGGTCCCTGCAGCCACCCAAGCTTTCCTAAGCAGGTGCTTTAGACCACTGAGCCATCCTGCCAGGCCCCCTGTTTCCCCATATTTAGGAAATTTTCTGCTCTTACCTCTGCCCATATTCTTTTTATATAGTTTACATTGACTCCTTCTTTCTCACTGATGCCTATTCGTCTCACATTGTTCATCTTTGCATTATCTTGCAGATGTAGAATTATTTTTTCTGCCTCCTTGTGGTTTTTAAGACACTCTTTTTTTAGCTTTTCACTAGCTGCAATGGTGTCTTCAAGATCTGAAGTCGTATCTACACTTTCATTCAAACAATTTTGCCAGCTTGTGATTGAGATTTTAGAGTCTTGTATATTTCCTTTTATGTGCTTCATGCAATCTATTTTTTCCCTATATTGCTCATTCAAGGAATCCATCATTTTTCTAATCTGCTGTAATTTTGTCAGTATATTATTTAGAAGCAGTTGTGAATTCTTTCATTATAGTTATCCTTTCTTTTTTTTTTTTTTTTTTTAAACCTCAGAGATGGTTTCTGGTCTGATTTCCTTGCTACCTTTCTGCAATTGTTTCTTTATTCCAGATGCTATTAATTCAAAGATTTCTTTTTCTTTCTCTCTTTTTTTTTTAACTTCAGAGGTTATTTCTGATCTGATTTCCTTTATACCTCTCTGCATTTGTTTCTTTACTTCAGACGCTATTAATTCAGAGATTTCAGTTGTGCGACTCCCAGTTTCTTCTATGCTAGTGTCTCCTGCGTTTATTCTGGGTGGACTTAGGGCCTGAGATTGCATCTTGCTCCTCCTCTTTGTCGTTTTGTATAGCACTGTCCTCTGACCTTTGGTGTAGAGCTTAGGTGAAGTTATGCCCTTAGCACTTATTGAAGTTCTTACCCAAGTAAGATTATACGGTTAAGGCAGCTATAGTTTTGTATTTATAGAACTACAGTAGGAGACACTAATAGTGGGTAGTGATATTTAGCATTTGACAAAGTTTTGTATCTAACAGGTTTGGGTTTCAGGCGGTCAGAACAAACGTCATGTCTGTACAGCTAAGCAGATATTCAGTTGGAAATTTGTATTTAATTTAGGTGCCATAAGTTCTGTCTGATCACCTCCCCTTGATGTGCCTGGGGCTTTCCGGGAAGAGTAGTTCATCAGTTACCTGTTGCCCCCTCTGTAGATCAAGAGACAAAGAGAAGATGCCCTCCTAGCTCTGAGTTCAGCAACGTGTCCTAGCTTGCTGGGTCTGATTCCACCAAGTCGGAACTCATGCAAATGTGCCTAGCATGGGTCCTGGCGCTGTGTTCAGCTTGCTGCTGCTGAAGCCCATGGCAGTGAACCACCACCCCCCATACACACACACACCAGGCTGGGTTAAGTCTGGGGAGATATGGCGGACATGGAGATCACACACACGTGCACACACACACACACACGCACACACACACACACACACGGGCATGGGCTAAGCCTGGGCTGGGTCCAGAGAGGATCACAAAGCACAGTGCAGACCATCTCACTTATGCCAGGGCCGAGCTACGACTCTTGGATCTCGTTCTGAAGCAGGTCGATGAGTTTATATATTCACTTATATGCACATATCTCCGCTATTTGCTTCTTTGTATAAACGTGAGCATCCTGTGATACAGGAACACAGACGGAGTGGCTCTGGTCTACCTCCCATTGCTTCTCGGGCATCCAGAGAGGCTAAGTTCTTGCTTGCTATATAGGTTTCCTTTCCTATTGATCAGCTGCTAATTCTCTGCTTATAGACATCCTCAAGGAATTAATCAGCTGGTATAGCTGAGAATATTTGATTTGCTTTCGTCATTTTTCTATCACTCTGTAGTCCGATCATTATACATTATTTTAGTTTAGACCTAAAATGTCACCTCAGTTCCCGGTGTTGGCAGGTGAGGATTTGGGAAGTTGACAGGTCACCTGTGTGCCGTACTCAGCAGCACACTATCCATATCTACTCTTCAGACCTAGCGCGGTTAGAGGCGGGGTGCAGGGCCTCAGGAGGGGCTGCTCATGACCCCGCTCCTCCCTTTGCTCTGCTTGCTGTCACTCACAGGTGGAGCCGCTCCCCTCCGCCACTCTACTCCTCCTGCTATCCCTACCTGGGAGCCGACCAGCCACAGACTGAACCCTCCGAAGCTGTGGACCACAGTAAGCTCCTCTTCCCTTCCACGGTGGCTGGGAGGTATTTTACTCCAGAAACAGCAAAACAAGACCCTGAGTAACAGGCATCAGTGCGTGATGCTTTCACGCATGGTTCCCGTGGGTTTCCGTGTCTTACACGTTTGGCTGGTCAAGAGGGAATTCCTGCCTAACTGTTCCTACATTTGTACCTTTCACCTCATTGGACAGTGTCCACCTCTGATGGACTTGCAGGCATGAATGCACATGTTGCTGAAATTCTTGACTCTCCAGTGTGTCTAGGGGCCTGGTTATGATGTCATCATCTCCCTTCGTTGCTAGTCTGTATAGTCAAAACTACATTTCAAGTTTGAGTTCAAGTTAAACAGGTGTATAAAGATAGCACATGTATAGTGAAGCTAACATGCGAATCCTGGTACCAATGAGGCCCCATAGATTGGGTTTTAGTACGTTATCATAATAGAATATATGCGCATTATTTCATAAAAGGAAGTATTGTTAACGCTAAGTGAAACAAATCCTTACTCTTAACAAAATAGAAAACAAGTGCTGACATTCAAAATTCTTCCTGAGAATGTAGTCAGCTTATTTCCTTTACAGTTTGTTGTGGGCACATAACATTCTCTGAATGAAAACTTTCCTAAGGTCCTCAGTGGACTAAAAAAGCTTCTTTTTGATATACTTTATACTGCTGCAGTTTAGCTTCCTTGAGGCCCTTACCTCTAGGCTACCTTTACTTCCTTAGGCGATGACCATTTTTAATCTTGGCAACCATGCAAGAGGTGGCTCAGTGACAGGGGCTGTGCTCCTCAGCTCCTAGCACACCTCAGCTCTTCTCCTGCACTGGGAGAGAAATGTGACCAGAAGCGCTGCCTTTAGCTTGACCTCACACTCGCATCTGAGGGCATTCCACAGCTGAGGCGTTGGAGCGGGAGAGTTTGGGTTGGACGATGTAGGGTGCTTCTGCAGGCGGCGAGGGCTCCGGGCGAGTCCTGCCTCCTCCAGCTCCGCCCTCCTCCCACTCTCACCCCGAGTGCTTCTTATGCAGTGTCACGCTACAGGCTGAAAGGTACTTTGCACTATCGCCACTTTGCTTTTCAGATGAGGAATCAAAGGCCACAGCTTGTTTTTTTTTTTTTTTTTTTCTTTAACTACAGTAATGTTTGGAGATAACCATACTTCTGAACACTGCCATCGCAATAATCAGAACAAAATATCCATTACAGCGAGTATCCATTCCTTTCTATGTAGTTAAAAAAGTGGGCTAAGTCTGTGGTCAGTTATTTGAATTATCCAAGGAAAACATCTAAGCCTAAAGTTCTGTGAGTGAGAAGATTTAGAATTGCAGCTTAAACTGGTTTAATGGTACTAAGCAAGAGCAGGTGCAATAAAGCATTGATCTTCCCTCAGATTTTATGGTTTTACACTGTGCTGTCTCTACTGTATTTTTTTTTAAACATACAGGGATTATTGTTCTTTCTGTTTTATTACTTTTTCATTTCTAAAACATATTTGTTGTCTTCTTTTATGTTATTTCCTTTTAAATAATCTTAAATTTTTGGTTTAATTCAACACAACTTACGACATCTTGAAGCATCAGTTTGATGACTACTTTAAAATCTCTCACATAATTCCACTAGGTGAACCATCCCAGGGTTGCTGTTGAGTTTTTTCTTTCAAGTTGTGTTCTGCATAGTTCCCAGTATTATGAAAGACTTTCAGTGATATCTTTGAGGGGTGTGTATATATGTGTATGTGTGTGCATGTGTGTGTGCGTGTGCGTGTGCGTGTGCATGTGTGTGTGTGTGTGTGTGTATTTTAGGGCAGGGTCTACAGGGTCTCACAACTAGATTGGACTCAGAGTGATCCGCCTGTTTACAGCCTCCCAAGCGCTGGCATCATAGGCGGGCACCACCATGCCCAGTCTCAGTTGCCATGTCTGTGTGCCCCGGGGGTGGGGCCAGGGCCAGCACCGCAGGCTCGGGATGGAATCCCTGTCCAGTGCACCAGGTTGCAGGCGCTTTAATCCGCTGAGCGATGTGGACAGCCCTATCCTTGAGGTTTTGTACTTTACTGTGGGAGAGGCATTTCCTCCTATCTAAAACTGCTAGTTCGGCAGGCGGTCACACCGTTCCACTCAGCATCTAAATCCTGGTCCACTGTGAATGCTGGCTTTCCCGGCGGCTTAGCTCAGTGTGGTTCTGATATGTCATGCTGCTCCGTGCTGCCTGAAAGGGCCAGGCGGGGCTGTCTGCAGGCCTGGGCGGGGCGCAGCTCCCCACCACAGCGGCCCTGCCCACGTGGGCACACAGACCTCACGCTCTGGCATTGGCAGACACCTGGCTCATGCTGATGCAGTATTTTGGCAATTCGAGTTCCTTTGGAAGTAGTGTTTCTGTGAAAAGGTGGTACTGAGTACACGAAAACTAAAACGGATACACCAGCTTCTAAATATCAAAATTCAGAGATACTGAATCCCGTTGACTAAAAAAGTCCCGCAAAAGGAAGAAAAAAATAAACAGGGGGAGCAGATCTTAAAATTTTGCTCTCTTTAATTATGGTGTTGCTCTTGCCTAGGCAGCTGTTCAGGCAGCGCCCGAGGCCACCTACTTGGGCATCTCCCCTGCAGCTGTGCTTGCCCAGCAGTGGCCTATACAGCCCCTGCTCAGCTGCCCCTCATGGAGGGAGACCTCCTCCCTCCCTTGCTGGGGAGGGACCACTGAGTCTTCTCTGCATCACCAGGTATTTGCTTCTCTGTTGTTAAGTGGTTTGTTGAGGATGATGTTCTTGTGGCTGCTTCCAGCTTGCCTTTGGCAGCCATGTTCGATTGCTTTTGTGCTACTCCCGCAGGAGTCAGCTTATCCTAGTCACCTCCTCGGTCACGGAGTCTTTCCTAATAACTGCCTAGCATTGCGATGCTCAGGAACCCTGGTCGGAGCTCAGAAATTAGTGCGAATTCTACAGATGTATGCTAGGATTACAGAGGGACGCATCTACAGCATAGCACTGGTATCTACTGTGCCTCAACAAAAAAGCATGTCATAGTAATGAAAACAGTCTTGTGCCCCAGTCCAGTGGCGTGATCTTACGGAACACGTAGGACATTTAAAAATCTTCCTAATAACTAAAGCTGTGGATCAGCATTCGTCAACTTTTTCAAGGTTGTCAAAATCTTCCTATTTCCTAAAACATTTGTAGTAAAACTGTAACACAACTTAATGCTTAAAACCATGGAGCTAAAGAGAAAAGACATAGTTTTGAATGAGAAAATTTGCCAACTATTATTTGTACAGCCTTGGTAAAGGTTTTACAGTCTGGGCCATCATATTTTATGTGAGAATATTGAAAGTACATCACCTTTTTGTAACTGTGACAAAATACCTGCGGTGATCAGTTTAAATGGAAGAAGCTCAGGCTCCTGGTTTTGGCAACTGTGGTTTGCAGGATGCCACAGGTGGCAGCAGGGACCCTTGGCTGAGGAGGCCCCCTTGCCTCCGGGAAACCTCAGAGCCCAGGGAACAGAGTCACAGTTCCTGCGATCTCCTCAGAGACCTGCCTTCCACACTGAGGCAGAATCACGAGAGATGGGCAAGATTCAGAACCCCCATGAGGGTCAACATGTTAAGCTATTATAAAATGAGCACAGACAGGTACCTTATATTAGATGCATTTAGGTGGATGTTTTCACGCTGAAGAAGGGGTGACCAACCTGCACACGCTGGCGAGGAACGCCTGCGAACGAAGGTAAGAAAGCAAGGCTATTCAAAGTAGCATGCCGGGAACCACCCCTGGAAGCGCATCTCACAAGGAAGGTCTGCAAGCTTGAATTCTCGGGTGGGTTTCCTTGCTCGGATCAGTCTTCTCACAGCCATGCCAGCCCTTCCTGGCACGGTCTCTTCCTGCAGCCTCTGCACATTTTCACTGCGGGACTCCCCTTCCCTCTCACACACGTTCATCATTTCCACTACGTGCATGTATGATGTAATGTATTTGGAAGACCTGCAAATTCCTAAACACAGAATCTAAGAGTGTGTCGCCTGTTGTTTGCTTCAATTTTAGCGCAGTGCCTGGTGTATCGTGTCAACACATTTCCCTTGAGAAAACGAAGGATGCCAGTCGATAGCTCCAGTAACTGTGTGGGAGTGAATATGTCGTTGTTCTACAAAGCGCTGCACATGGTTCCAAAGTAAATCCTGAGGGGACTCGACTGACCTTGGGAGATACAACAGTATTTTTGACTTGTTATTATAAAAGAAATATACTTAGCTTTAAGCTATAACTTCTTTTTGTATGTATATACATTTTTCAGTTTTCCTATTGAAACTATGTAAGTGCCAGGCAATGTAATAGCTACCAAATACCTATAACCCTAACAAAAATGATTGCAATATAATAGAGAGATGATACATGAATGCAGGCCTGAATGGTTGGAGAAGCAGATGATAGCTTGGTAGATGACGGATACATTCATGCTGGATACACAGATATGCTGATGCATAGATAGGTTTATTAAATAAAGCTTTTCCTTTCTTAATTCATTGCTATTAGAAGATTAACAAAATGATTTGGTTTCTGGAGTTCTTTTTGCTGAGAGTAACACCCACCTGAACCCTAAACTTAGCATATTCCATTTTGGAAAATTTAAAAAACAGTAAAAGGACCAGCGAGATAGCTCAGCAGACTCAGTGCCTGCTTTGACAAGAGAAGGGACCAGGGATGGATCCCTGGTGCCACATACTGCCCTGGCCCTGCTCTTGGGGCACGCTGAGCCAGCAACCAAGTCCTGGCCTGGTGGGGCAGGACTGTCATCCCAGCATAGGGACGAGGAAAGCAGGAGGGTCACCAGGAGTTCCAGCTGTGTAGTGAGGCCATGTGCCAGATGCATAAAGAAAAAGAGGCAAAAACAGTAACATGAGTGTGTGTGTGTGTGTGTGTGTGTGTGTGTGTGTGTGTAGTGAAGCTGAAATGAGTTCCTCACACCACCCTTGCGCAGTCATTAATTTAAATATGAGGTTTTGAAAAATACCATATGAAATATATATATATATATATATATATATATATATATATATATATATATATTATAGATAGGATTATTTACTTAATTGTACTTTGGATAAGCCAAAGAATTCCTGCTTGCCTCTTGAACATCAGTAAGTTCTCCAGCACACTCTTCCAACTTTAACGTTTGCAAATCTCTTGCAGAAATCAGCCAGTGTTCGTGCCTCCCGCCCCTGCCGACATTTAGCTACCCGATCAAGACTATGGCTCTGATCATGGAGCACTTGCTTCTTGTTTCCTCCCTTTCTTATGGATGAGAACAGTGAAGCTCAAGTGAACCCCTCACACCCTCGGATGGTCATGACTTTAAATGTGAGACTTCCCACAACCTAATGTGAATCCCATCTACCTGGAGACCGGAAGTTTGCTAAGCAAGCCACGCCTTTCTGACGACGTCTATTCACCAGTCCTCCATCTACAGCACTGCCCCCCTTTCTGTTTTGAGTTTCAATTTCACGCTTCTTTCGGGTAAGACCACCGGGGAAATACATCTCAGTGAAGATAAGTGATACTACCTCCGCCTGCACTCGGTCTCATTACAGAGGCTGTGTGTTTCTAATGGAAAGTGGATTTACATGGTGGTGTTATTCCTGCCACGTGCCCATTCAGAGGAACAACATTTGGTTAGCTTCCGGTGAGGTTACTTTTCTCTGTCTGCTTCATGGAGTGTGAGTCCCCCTCAAGCAACAATATTGCTCTTAGAGTTTGGTTTTGTGTGAGGTCAGGTTACATCCTTATGATGGAGCGTTCATTCTTGGACGAGTAACATCTTATAACATTTCAAAGACCATAAGAGTCATTTCTTCCATGCCTCTTACCCCAAGTATTAAAAATCCACAAGGAATATTTCAATGTGTTCTGGTCAATATTTAGAGGCTGTATTTAAACTAACCTAGGAAGGTGTCACTGCTACTTGTGAAAAGAATAAAAAACAATTCTGATTGCAACCAATTAGGCAAAGAGTACTTTATTTATATTATTGGAATAGAAGACAGGACCACTGCTGCTTGAAAGAGAAATTGAACTTTTCTGAATCAGAAGGCTTGGGATTCCAAAGTCCTGGGGGAAGCTGGTGGGCCAGTTCTGCAGGTCCCTGGGGTTGGGAAGTTGGCCATTTGAGGACACCCACTGCTTTACCATTTCTTGAGCTTAGGGAAGTGAGGTGCTAAGTGGTGTGACTACTGTTGGGTAGGGGTCTTATCATTATGGTGGTGGTGCCCTCTCAAATAGAGAGCTGCCAGGTCTTTGGGGGAGATATTTCTATATGTTAACATTGGCAAGAGTTAGAAGGCCACCCCTAAAAGGAGAGGAAAAGGACTATCCTGAGGACAAAGGTCAGACCCCTACAGCCATGGAGTAGACTCTGAAATTTAGACAACCAGAAAACATCACATTAGTTGTGGCCACTATAGTTCAAGGAAAGCCTAGAGTAGTTTGCAGAATGACCCGTCATTGCCAAGAATGAATTGAAAAGGAAAATGTCTGTGCTGGTTCTATAAAAGCTTGGAAACACAGACAGGGTGTCTGGGGGAAAGCAACTGTACCACATAATTCGTGGAAGCAGTTGAACAGATCCTAGCATTTTGGTTTTAGATAGTTAACAATGGTATGTCCTAAATGAGCCTTACTAGAAATTCCTTTTGAGAATATAGAGAAAGATTTATTTGATCTCCAAAAATAATGAAAAAAAGTTAAATATTGTGTGCAATATCCAGTCCTTTAATAATAACTGTTATGGCAAAGGGAAGTTTGAAAATTATTGCCCTAGGATTTAATTTTTTAATTAAAAAGGACTTATAGTATACGAAATGGCACAGACCTGTATAACCTACCTCTCAGCGTCATGTATTGCCTTTCCATTTGCCCCATACTTCTCTTGTATAAGATAAAAAGGGTATACAATTTTTTAAGAGATTCTATTATTTCAGATTTTATCTCTATTATTGTAGGCGGATCCAAATTATTCATGCATTTTGCTTGTCACATGTTGTGGAGGTCCACGTGAGCAGCTCTCCTTGAAAGAAAAGCATTTGTCCACGCTGTGGCTGTGACTGACTGCATTTGCATGGACTAACAGGAGCAGAGCTGACAGGACTTCTCCTTATCGTTTCTCTTGTCTTTAAGCAACACATACTGGTCTAGCAGAGGAGCTGGTGGTACTCTTTGAAAACGCCGCACATCTTTCCCTGGTAACTCACACCTGCTGCTCTTTAATATGAGCCGGGCAAGACATGAAGAGCCAGCGCTCTAAGCTATGGGCTGGGATCGAGCCTGGAGATAGAGGCTGTGACTTTTGGGGGCTCGAGAGATTACACGTCAGGGATGGCCAGATGGCTCTCTGGTTGAGGTGCCCACTAAGGCACATACAGGGATCAGGGCTGGATCCCCATGTGTCATGTAGGCTCCACCTCCGGGAGACTCTGAGATAATGACCAGCAATGGGAGTGGGGCCTCGCGCCTATAATCTCAACACCAGGATGGTGGAAAACAGGAGGAACAGTACCAGCCTGAGCTGTGTGGTGAAACCCTGTACCAAACACGTAAATTGAAAGACAGACAGAAAGAAAGAAAGAGTAAAACAAACAAACAAAAAAAGATAGCCCTTCAGAGCTCAAGCTCTGGACACCGCAACACTGGATGCTATCTCGGTTGTGTACCTCACCTTGCTCTCTGCATATCCTTCTCTGTGTATGGCGGAGGTAAATGCAGGCCTCCTACCTAGCCCAACGCATATCACCATGCACTTCCGCCACTCTCAGTCCCTCATTCTCAGGCCACTCCTTTCTTCTCAGATGAATGAACACTGGCTCCACTTTGAATGAGAACTTCTGTTCAGGATATGCATCACACGGCTGGACTTCGGACCCCTGGGCTCCCCATAACTACAAACACGCTTTAATGTCTTTATTCTTGCTGTGGTTTGCACTAAAAGTGGTAGGCTGGAATGAATGATTTGAATAACTTATGTGTAGGTTTACAAATGTGAACTTCTCAGATCAAGACCAGGACCAGGAAGGGCTCTCTACAACATGTACCACTTCTGATTTTATTTTGAGTCTTTCAGGAGCTAGCAATCTTCATTTAATTCTGTGTAACAAACTATGTAGAAAATAATATTTTAGGGGCCCGGCAGGATGGCTCAGTGGTCTAAAGCGCCGGCTTAGGAAAGCTTAGGTGGCGGCAGGGACCGCGGTTCGATCCCTGGCACCACATGCTGTGCCAGCCCTGCCCTCAGGGCAGGCTGAGCTGGCCATAAAAATAAATAAATAAACAAACAAAAGTTCCGAAACAAGAAAATAAATAAATAAATAAATAAAATTTTAGGGACATACCTAGTGATCCATGTCAAACATTTTCGAATTTGACTGATCTAAGTTCAACTTCCTAACAGCCTGACAAGGTACATATTGCTTTTTTCATTGTCTATATATGTGAAGAATTCCAACAGTGATCTCTGTCTTTGAGAGGTTGGTTGATTTGCTTCTGTTCTACCTCAAGAATTTGACTGCAATATAAAATCTCATCTCACATTGCTTATCCGATTAGGGTTTTTGAGAAATGAATACTTTGGGCAAGATTGATACCAGCAAAAGTTTAAGAATATGTGTTGAGCATGTATCATGGATTCTGTGAATGTTACCAATAAACTTTTTTCCTGTAAGAGGCTTACAGATTTTCCCATTTTGCCTTGTGATATTCATTGCCTTCAGTGGAAAGATCCGTTTTCAGGATATTGCTGTTCTTGTCCAAGTGACTGGTTCCAGCCGGTGGAATATGAGTAGGGATGTCTTAGCCACTTTCTCTTTTATTGGGAGAAAATACCCAACAGCCACATTGACTCATATTTTCTGTTTTCTTCTTTTTTCTAATTTACTTTATTGTATTTTGAAAAGCAAAAACAAATATAAAAGAATGCAGGAACAGGGCAGCGTATAATACATACATTACAGCTATTGAAATCAGGACTAGCTAATTAACATGATTGTTATAGTATCTAGTTCTGTCAACAAATCTGTTGCTCAGATTGCGATATATATATATATATATATATATATATATATATATATATATATATATGCAAGACTGCGGGGAGTAGTTGAATTATGGTACTTTCTTTCAAGAGACTTTAATTTTTTTCCTTGTCTTCTTTGTTTTAATTTATTTTAAAGAGAGTGTAGTACTCAATAAAATACTAGAGATGGCACACATTCAGAAGACCAACGTGAGAGGCTTGAGTTCCGCATTCACGTTGCTGTCCTGGATGCAGTTCCTCAGATCACGGATATCAGCACACAGCCAGTCAAGGTGAACATTGTACACGTTATCTCCTATTCTGAGAAAACTGATGGAAATTACGAGTGCACTCACCTCAGCCCTCCTGTATACATTCTGACACGGTTTCCCTCTCTTCCTTTTCGTTATCTTTTCTCCTTTTTCTCATCGCACCACAGCGATGGATGCTAACCCATGTTCATCGCAGTGCAGTTTGTCACACTCAATTCTTGGAACTAACCCCAATGCCCATCACTTGAAGAATGGATGAAAAAGATGTGTCGTGTTTATCCAATGGAGAACCACTCAGCTCAAAGAAAGATGAACTTGAAAGCCTTCCTAGGTAAGTGGGTGCACGTAGAGTCTATAGTCAGAAATGAAATAAACATGTGTACATATTGTATCGTTTCCTTAGTGTTAGAACCTGAACAAATAAATAAGACCTGAAAGGTATAACAGCTATAGTAAAATGGAAAGAAGCTGAACTCAAGGTTCACATTTTCGGCCATGGTTGGTTGGGTCCAGCAGAGGAAAGCTTCTCTTGTCGTGGGGGCCAGAAGGTAGAGAACACAGCAGGGAGACAGGGGGAGCAATGACCCTCGGGGTCACTCCCTGGTGGCCCACCTCTTACCACACCCCACATCCTAAGAGCACAGTAAGCTGCGGGACTTGTTATCACAGCTCCATGGGCCAACCATCGTGCAGAGCGCTCCCTTCTGAGCACAGGGGAGTTTTAGGGAATATCCTGGACCTAGAGCGGAGTGAGGCCTGGCGTGTGTCCTCCCCTTGCTCATGGCTTGTGCTATGGAGATCCTACGAGGCAGTTGTTTATAGCATATATGAAAAACGAAGAAACACTGAGCTGCAGATACGGGCTCCTGTATCCTAGGAGCCAAGATACAGGGGTAGGGAGTGAGCTCACAGCCGTCACTAGGTGACATACATAGGAACAAATGTGTGCTTCCTTGAGCCTCTGAAATTTTGAATTTTCTCACTGTAGTGGGAATACTGAGCAATGTGGTGTCTCTTTAAGTAGAGAATTATTGGTTTTTGTTTAGGAAGCAAAAAAAAAAGTTCAAACTTCAGCAAACTCTGAGGTTATGTAAATTCCTAGCACTAGGCTAATTTTATCATACTGGACAAGTTTTATTAAAAGCCAATAATGAGAAAATCATTTAAAAATACAGATGTAACTCTCGACATAAAGGACTCTTGCTGCACAAGGACTGACCCACCGGTACTTCCTGTGGCCCTAGTCAGTAGCATACATTTTCGTTCTTTCTTTTTCTTTTCTTTTCTTTTCTTTTCTTTTGTTTTTCTTTTCTTTTCTTTTCTCTCTCTCTCTCTCTCTCTCTCTCTCTCTCTCTCTCTCTCTCTCTCTCTCTTTCTTTCTTTCTCTTTTGTATTTTTAGGGAAGGATCTACAGGGTGTTTAGGGTCTCACTACTAGATCAGACTCCCAGTGATCTGCTTGTTTACAGCCTCCCAAGAGCTGGGATTACAGGAGTGCACCATCGTGCGCAGCCTCAATGGCTATCACAGTGCACCCTGGGGATGGGGCCTGAGTAGCAGGCCCAGGAATCGAATCCCCAGCCCCTGTGCCTCCTTGAAAGCACTTTAGTCTGCTGAGCTATTTGGCTGGCCCAACATTTTCAAACTGTACAAGAAAATCCAAGGGCTGTGGAGATAGCTCAGCAGTGTAAGCGCCTGCCTGGCAAGGTCCAGGACCTGTACCTGCTCCGCAGTGCCACATGCTGCCCCAGCCCTGGAGCCCAGGGGGCATTATGTGCTCACCTGTAATCCTGGGGCTGGGGAGACTGAGACAGGAAGATCACTATAAGTCTGAACTGCATCGTGAGACCCTGAGTCCAATAAATACAGTTAAAAAATAAATAAAACCCATTCCTCAACTGAGTACTCTCAAAAAATGCATTTGCTCATGCCTGCTATGGTTTCAGTTACTATGAGTCACGATTTTCCCAGGCATGTCTAATATCTTGGTTTGTTATGGGCTGGGGGCTAGTCAGAACCTCTGAAGACACAGATTATCTGCAGAAGATAATGTAGTTGCTGTTAGACTCGTCGTCTCTTCAGGCTTGGACTCTGGGTGAACCGCTGCTTGGAACCTGGTAGAAATGAACAGAAGAGGTCAACCTATGCAGAAACACGTTTTCCTTCGAGACAACCCACCCTAGGTTTCTAGTCTTTGTGATGATTTTTCTTTCACTTCTACTAACTATCCTCATATTATGTGATACGTGTTGGCTTCCTCCTAATTTTTTTTAAGCATAGGAATAAGACAGGTCAAGGTGACCCTGAAAGCTTCATAACCTGTGTAGCTTCTGCAGAATCAGTGTCCCTGCTGTTGATGGTCTTGTCACCTACGTAGCACACTGCAAATCTATATTGCTTAGGCTTGGGAATGGACAATCATTAGTCCAAAAGGAATCAAAGATACAAGCTTTGATAACTGGAATGTAGGACAGAAAACTTAGCTAAACTGGATGCGTGGAATTGGCCTGACTGCTCTCTTTTTGTAGAGAAGTGGCACAGAAGTACTAAACCTCCAAGTATGTCGCACATTTTGAGGCCCACTCTGTGAACGCCTGTCTTACCATTCTGATGGGGGCCATTACTGCTGTCTCTGTGTTATCTTTCATTAGCTACAATGGGCCAGCACTGCGAACTTCAGACATTCTCTCTTTGTCACTCCCAGAGAGCCTTATTCAGGAAGTATAATTGCAGACGAGGAAGGTTGAATTGATTGGCGCAGAGTCCCACTCAGGAATGAAACGGGAGGCTGAGCGTGCGCGCAGCAAACAGCTCATAGACCCATCTACGTGGCTCGGCATTGATTTTCTATCCTGGACACCAGCACAGCATTGTGTTTGGTGGGGGAGAAGGGTGGAGGTGTAAGGGGAAGTAACGGCTTTAGGCCTCTCCTCAGATTTTCAGCCATGAGCTTGGAGACCCAGAATAACTACCTTTTCCTTGTAAAGCTTTAAACCTGAAATGTCAGCTTGCATATAACTTTGTGACTGGAAAGTACAAATAGCATTAATTCTACACCAGAGGACTGTTGCCAAGCCACTTGGCTGGGCTGTAAACACTAATACCTACAGTCTTGCCAGCGTTACTAAGCAGGGTTCTAAGAGCCTGACACACTTCCCTGGTCCACCTAGTATGAACCTTCTCCTCTTCCCACGTCTTTTTCTCTGTAAGAAGATAAAATTCTTACTGTGTGCTATTTGTGCTCTTTCCCCTGTGAGTGATCTGAATACGGCTTTCCTCCTCACCGAGCTTCAGGATGTGTTTCTGTGTGTGAGGCTTCTCTCTGATATTTCCTCCCTAACATCAGTAGATTCTTAGGCAGGAGCTGCCATTCCTACCCCGTCCCAGTGATGGCTGAGATCATGGATGTGCTCATTCTGTGCCTTTCCTCCTAGTTAGAACACCTGTCATAATCTCCATGACAGCCTGCTGGGCTCGTTACCATTATTTTCCCCATTCTAAAGAGAAAGGGACTGAAACACAGTTGCTCATTATTTGCTGAAAGCCATTTAGTCAGTAAGCATCTTAACCAGGATTTGTACCAGGATACTGGCTGTAGAATCCGTTCTCTCAGCGCTGTTTCCAAGCTACCACAAACCCCAGGTCTTACCTGCTAAGAGCCCTGGTGGCATCTCTGATTTTACCCACAACTTTCCTTTCCTCAGATTCTTTCCATCGACCTTGCTTGCTCCTCATACCAAAGTGGCCATCTAGGTCTTCTTGAGTCGAACTCAGTTTAAAGATGAACACGGTTTGGCAGTCTGCGGGTGTCCTTTCCTGAACTCCTACATTGATGTTCTCTGGCCCTGTGTCTCAGGGTATTACAATACTCTGAAGGCAACAATAGATATCACTTAGGAATCTTGGTGTGGGAGAGTGGTTGCCAGCCATAGCTATTTATTGTGTTCCGTTAGTCCTAGAAGCGTTCACTGATGCAGCTTAAAAATCTGTCTTCGTCCCCTTTCCTCTTTCTTCTCGTGTTCCTGTCTCTCTCGTTTTGTTCCTCCTTCATTGTCCTTCCTGGAAAAACAATCCTGCCACATACTAGCGGGTGGACATAGCAGAGCAAAGCTACAGGTGGGAACGGGGCAGGAAAGACTCTGCCAAGCTGGGAGGAAGCAGCTCCGGCGGCTGTGGTGCCAACACAGGTGGCGCCATGCAAGCGGGGGAAGGAGCGTGTTCCTGCAGGAGAGCCGTGGAGTTAGAGATCGAGCCCAGCTGTGGGGCTCCAAGCAGAGAAACGGGTCACCCCAGAGAGTCACACGTCTGCGCAAACCAGTAGGTACCTTGACACTGGTAAAGTTCAGGTCTCTTGCTTCCAAAGAAAAGATGTATAGATATGAAAATTGGGTTGCTGGGATTGGTTTAAACAGTATTATTGATGCAGCCATATATTGAAATAAACGTAACTATGTATGTGTATATATGCAGAGAGAGGGAGTCTCACTGTATGTGTACATTAATGCGTATGTACACATACATTCATGCACGCATGCGCACATGCATGCGTCACCACCACCAGTGTATACATTGACAAGCTGCCCTCTGAACCAAAGAGTAGCAACACCTCAGTATTGCCATAGCAACGTTGCAGCACACCTGGCCCCCAGTCTTCAAATGCCATCCTCAGTTTAAAGAAAGCAGAAAGTCTGGGAGAAGTAGTTCTTCCCAAGACTGAAGTAGACCTCTACCATGAACCTTGTGCTCCAAGAATGACGACCAAGGGACACCAACCGTTGGCCAAAGGAGCAGCTTGGAGCCAGGAGTGGAGAACCTGAGCCTCAGAAGAATTAGCTGGAAGAACTGATGACCACTCATCAAGTACAATAGTGATCCAGGGACCCTTATTTGCATAAACAAATCAATGAATACGTTTTGAGAAAGATGTGCAGCAAGACATTTGTGTGCAGTCAGAAAGCATTCGTTTCAAATTGCTCACTGTTAAAAAGAGTGAAGAAGAGTCACTTCAAGTCCGACGTGGATTAAATGTTCCTGTTAGTCTTAGTAATGCTGGAACATACTTAGTAATGCTGGACGGCCTATTAGGTCGCATGATAGGCCAGAACATGTCCCTCCTGTGGGGACCTTTCCCTGGATTGATAATTGGCGGCTCCTCTTTAGGACAGGGAATGCCAAACTGAGGCACATTCTACACAACGATTTCTCATTATCCTTGAAACTTCAAATAATGAAAGTCCAGGGAAGACTGGAAAACATGACACCAAATGCAAAACACGATCTCTTTGGTCCTTTCTTCTTTTCTTTTTTTCTTTTTAAAATGGTCTTGAGAAACTTGGAAAAGCTGAGCTCTGGCTGCAGAGGAGATGGTGAGGATGTGTCAGTGTTGACTTCCTGGTTTTCGTGGCTGTGGCGCAGTTATACCAAAGGGTACCCGTGTTCACAGAAAATGTACTCACAGCCCGAGAGTGCATTTTGCCCCTTCTCTTTGTCATTCTGGATAGCCCTGCCTTCTGACCTTTGGTGTAGAGCTTTGGTAGAGCTCTTACCTTCGCACCAGATCTGGAGGTACCAAGTTCAAAAGTGGGACTGAGGCTTGGTTCTGGCTGCTGAACTCCACTTTTTCCTGGTGCAGCCCTTGGAAGTGAATCTTCTGTGACAGTCTGGCGAGATGCTCTGCTCCTGCATTAGCTGGGTGGGCCTTGTCTCTAGTCTCTCTGCAGGGGGTTCTGTGGTACCTATGTGATGGGTGAAGTTCCACTCACATGCTGGGCTTTGCTGCTGAGTTTCTCGTGAGCCCAGGGTGGTCCCACACACACTGTGGGCCTGGTAGCTGGGTCAAATGAGCTTCCAGCGGGCTTCAGGTGGTGTCACTCACACGCTGGGCCTGGTTGTTTGGTTCAATGTTTAACTAAGTTTTTGAATATTGTTTAATTATGATTTCTATTTTATGACTCATACTCTATCTTTGACCTATAATCTACTTATAAGACATGATATATTTTGTCTTAGTATTAGAAACTTTAAAATGAATATACATCCTGTCCTCTGAATAACTACTGTGAAGACAACAGTATGCATTGTATTAGTTGTTGTAACCATCCTGCTAACTTGTTTTGAAACTGTTTCATTGCTATTTTATCTTCTTTTTCATTAAAATGAATAAGAAAAAGAAAGTGTACTGCAAGGCATTTAAGGATAACCACGTGTCCTGTGAGCAATTTGTGTTCAAGTGATTTAGGACCAATGTTCTTTGCACTTCTTATGTATCATTTTCATATGTTCTTGATTAAATGGAGGGAAACGTAAGAGCTACTTATGTTTATTCACTGACATTTTGACCCCCTTTATATCTGAACAGAGACTTACAGGATTTGGCGGTCATGTTTCTTACTATACACAAGGCAGTGGTTTCACACAAAAGAATATTGTTTTAAGAAGCACTAGACGTTACTGGCTTTGAAATTTTATTTTCTATTTGCTGAGTTGTTCAGTTAATTCAATCAATGAAGACAATCAATCTAAAACACAAGTTTACTGGACACATTTTGGGCACAAAACTGTGAAAAAGAACATATCTAATTAATACTTTCTCTTTTCCACGAGCTGTGTCAAAAGAGGAAATACTTCTCAATATTAGTGTTTGTTTTCACCTAAGGATTTGGCATATAATATTTATACACTAACTAAATAACCAGTACATGTTGAAAAATAATTCAGATAGTGATATCAAGTGAATGCGTGATTTCATACTTGAGTTGATGTTTGTTTTAGATGTTTGTTTAGATAGTCATGATTTTTTTCTGTCCTTCCCTCATGCCTACAAAACCAAATCCCTAAAGCATTAAGATAAAATTCTAAATACTAGGAGTTTTTATTTTCCCTGTATTTATTGGTTCCCATTATTTCACTCCCATGGTGTTTGGCCTTGCTTCCCCTTGGCCTACTCCTCACTGCTCTATTCTTGAGGCTTTCATCATGCTCTCTGAGTAACTATTTCCCAACAACCGAAAGGGATGCAAATATTTAGTGGGTCAGAAATGGGATGGTAAGAAGAAAATGCTGTCTAAAGTAATATTTGAAGATTTTCTTCTAAACAATCTTGCTGAAGTTGTGAGGAAATATTCACATGTGTTTCTTTAACCTCGAATGAAGTGAGATTTCAGATCCTTAATCTCTTATGTTTCAAGTATATATTTGTTCTTCATGTTAATTTTCTCCCCACAAAGAAAAGATGAGTTCTTTATAAAGATGAGTTCTCAAAGATTTTTTGCATAGCTCACACACATCTTCATTCTATTGGGTCAACTGATTTTGCAGTTTATGCTTTACTTTCCATTAAACCAATAATTAGTATCAATTGATAGCATTGATTCAGAAATGAAATCATCATTTCTTCATCTCTTACTGCATCTGACAGCTTCACATACTTATGGCTTATGTTTTGATTCATTATTGCTCACTTTATGAAGCAGAAATTTTCAGATTTTAATTCATATATACGTGAGAAGAAGTCTTCACAAAAATTTGCTACAAATTAATGATCCCCATGAAGTTAAAAACTCAATGCTTCTATTACTCTGATGTTAGCTCGACACTCGTAGGTGAACTTCTGTACAAGTTGCACTACATGAGAGCCTGGAATTGGGGTCAGTGGTTATTCAGAAAATGAAAACTCTTAAATACTTGAGAGTAAGAAGCTGTGGTAAGACACAAAGTATGGTGATTTTTTTCTGAATTGTTAGATACAGCCACCCCTTACATTATAAAGAAAATAAACAAAACCAGTAGTTCATTTCTCAGCATCAAATGCAACTTACAGATCATTGTAGAAAGTACGTGGAGCTCCAGACATTCATCCATGGTGCCTCTGCCCCACCCACCTTGGTGCCTCAGGATGGACAGACACTGGCACATGTAGACAATTATTTTGTAGACACCAAAAGAAGCTTAGTGAAAGAGTGGTGCAATTTGAATGTTAGGAGGAAGGCAGGGCCCTCGATAGCCCCTTTCCAATGCCACCCAGCACCTGCTCCACCTGCTTAGGGATCTTATGGCACACTTGCACTCAGAAGATAAATACAGACTGGTCATGGCTAGGACTTCAGCAAATGAAATGAAATCAAATGAAGAGATTCTCCCTCTCGCCTCCCTTTTCTCCTCCTTATTCTGTGGCCATGCTTACTGAGATAGAGCCACAGAGTCCTTGTTACCCATAGAAATGCAGAAACAGAACAAACCCACTAGGAAGAACAGGAGTGACTACTTCTGTGCAGCTGAGATGGGGCTCTGGAGGCCGTGCTGTTTTAGTCAGGAACAAGTAGCATTGATTCCGGGCTCTACCCACATCACTGGGGCTTCTGGGTCCACGGTGGCCTTTATTGCTCAGGCACTGTCATGATTTACATCACACTAGAGAGTGATTAGCTCTTTCACCAGTTCATGTGCTAAGCAGGGGCATTGCTGCTGGAGGGCGGAGGACAAGAGCCAGGGTCTTCTGCCTCAGGAGCACATGGTCTGGCGAAGCCTCTGTGGAGATGAAGGCGGCCCAGAATGAGACCTGGGCTCCCACGCCTACTCCCAGGTGTCAGGTCGGGTTCTCCTTGCCCAGGGCCCTCATAACCATATCTCTTGTCCTAGTGACAGGGCCCAGGAGGCTCCATTTTCTGTTTGTAGCTCCACTTTGAAAAGTCACTTACATTTACTTAAACTGTAGATAAACTCACTCGTTCACCCCTTGCCTTATAGCTGACCCGAGAGCCACTAAGAGAAAAGCAAGGTCATAAAATTAGAATGAATAGAAATGAGGAAGTAGGGTAAATGTTAAACTAAAATGTCCCCGTGACCAACAGGTGGTCAACAGTGCCTGGAAAACATACGCCTTGAGACAATGATGTCATTCTTATAAAATTCCCGAGAACAAGGCCTTGTGGTAATGCGGTTGCTATGGAACAAAGAACCTACCCTGGGACAAAGTCCACAGTGGGGTTGGGGATTTGTTTTCTTGACTAGATGTCAGCATCTTGGTCACTGGCTTTCAATAACGCTTCTTTGTCCCTGTGCTTTCTGTCTCTTGTGAGTGCCTCTCTGCCTGAATTCCACTAACAAATAACTATCAGATGACCTGGATGCATGACAGCGTCTTGCTATGATAGAGCTATACTCTATTAAAAAGCAGGCATTTGGTTTTGTTACTCATTTTGTTTCTTATCAGTTTATATTTGCAATGCAGGTGGTTTACAATGATTCGAGGAAGTGGGTACAGGTGTATAATACAAATTGGCTCATTTTTCAGAATCGTCTCATCTTTCCCTGCCATATCACTCCTTCTCCCGCTATATCTCCTTTCCCCTTTTTCATTCTTATTGATAATATATGACTAACAGATCCGAACCAAGAACTTGTATGTCCCTCTACAATATTGGCCTTGCTATTACTGTATACCATCTGTCTGACCGTATTCGACTGTCTTACACAGGTGAAAGGTAAAGTTCAACCGAACATTCGAGAATTTTAAACTGCTAATAAGATCAAAGAAAGTTATTGAGGGAAAGTGGGTCAAAAATTAAAAACAACTTTAGAAGTTATTTGGAACAAGAACAAATAACATCGCCGGCCAAGAAGATATTGATTCTACCATAGCTGATTTCGCGGTGCAGAATATATCACCTTAGGTTAGCTATAATTTAAAAAGACAACCATATTTACTTGGGAGGAAGGAGAAAAACTTGAGATGAATAAAGAGTCTTTAGCTTTGGTCATCCTCAATAGCAAAATTTCTTTGTTATATAACATACTTAATTTAGTCTCATGCAAACATTTTGCAAGTGAATTTATCTAAAAAAAAATGCAGAATTGCTTCTTGGAAGTGTCTCCACCGTTCAGAAAGCCAAGTCCTTGAAACGGTTGTGAAGAATAAGGTTGCCGGGAAGGTTTCATCAATTCATGTGTCACGTGAGTGAAGCGACATTGAAATACCGTCCCAAAGCTAAGCGAAATAAATCATGAAAGAGGTGACATGAGAAAACAGAAGTCAGAGAAGCTACCGATTTCTAGTGGTAGCGGAAGTTGATTCTGATTTTTTATTCGTTGTTTTCTGTCTGTTAAACACTACTCCGCAGTCCTGGAATCTTTCACGTGCTGGGAGATGAACTCGGGCACCTATGAACGCAGTCCTGAGTACAGTGAACAGCAAGGAGCGGGGCGCCTGTGGAGTTTGTGACCCTGGCTTTCCGGCCATTCTGAATTTGAATTTCCAAAGATGAATGTTCAGGTTTCATAAAATGCAAAGTCACATTTTGCTTCCTAGAACAGGTATTATTGATAAAGGCACTGTACTAGTGAGACAAGATGGATACAGCAGAAATACACACCTGGGCTCTGCTGAGTTAAGGAAAAATTGTCTTACTGTGACAAAGGCCCTAATTGTAAGGACTACCTGCATAAGTAGTAGCACCTAGAATATTTATTGGACGCAAACTAGGCAGGCATGTAGCTTGCCAGCTCGAGTAACAGTCCGAGGAGATAATTTACTGTAGCTCTGCATGAGCACCTGCCTTATTCTTTTTGCTGCCTCGTGTGCCTTAGCATTCAAGTTTTACATCAATGGCTTCTTTCCAAACTTTGCCATTTCATGGCATCGAAGAACATGTATGTAAGAGTATGGTCACCTCATCTTGCTCTTATTGGAATACTTACTCTTCCTGTGAACCTCATAGAGATTTCCTTAGCACTATTAACTCTTTGTCCTTCATGATAATACAGTGCCAAACTGAATGGGATCCCCGCCAAGGTTCATGATGGCGTGATGGTGATGCTTCACTATATCTAAATGTATATATACTTCAGTTTGGAATAGATTGGTTGTTTAAATTACTAAATATTCATCTTGAAGAATAAACATGTCTTAATATATTCTCAATGCTATAATGGTATTTTGACATTTATTTTTCAAATATGTTACCATTTTAAAATTTCTGATTAGTAGTAGACATTTAAAAAATCATTTTGATAATTGGTTACCATGAGTATACAGAAATTGTATTGTTTATATTT
Source organism: Myocastor coypus (assembly GCA_004027025.1). Classification (NCBI taxonomy): domain Eukaryota; kingdom Metazoa; phylum Chordata; class Mammalia; order Rodentia; family Myocastoridae; genus Myocastor; species Myocastor coypus. Next base: position 91,687 of record PVJA010001571.1, read on the forward strand.
AATTTTATATTCTGACATGTTTCTAAATATGTTCTGATAACATTTGGATGAATTTTCTCTATCCAACCTATTTGAAATTAATGACTTCAATCTGCTTATTTCAGTTTTTATATACATGTGTTACACTTTTGCTGTCAGATTTGCAAACTGAATGTCTATGACTTTACTCCTGGCCTTGTTTTAAAATTTCGTGAGAAATTTTATAACATTTCATAACTTATATATCTATTTTTTGGCTCCTATAAAAGTTATATTTATGTTGTGGTAGAAGTATTTCAATGCCTTTTATAGTAAACCTATCAGGACAGACTACCACAATTTCAGTAAATGTATTGGTCTATTGATTAATGAAATGCTGTTTCTTCTTAAATTTCTACAGGCAGCCGACTAGGTTGCAGAGCTCGATTTCAGTGCTGGGCGAGTCATTACCGTGACTCACCTGCTGACCATGCCGTCCATCGGCTGAATCAGCTCCACCAGCATTCCAGGGATTCCCAATTCTACAGCACTTAGTGGCTTTTCAAGTCTTTTTTTTTTTTTTTTTTTGCATGGAAATTCACTCTTAATTTTTGATTTAAATATTACAGCATGTAGGATACAGCCGACATTCTACTCTTTCAAAGTTCCAAATCAGATACCAAATTTAAATGTAAGACTTGAATACGTAGCAACGAGTAAATCCCTGCGAATTTATGCCTATGCTTCACTGACGAGCACCATGCGGCCGATGAGCGCACTGTGGAGGACGTTGCCTTTGGAGTAACTGCTGAGCGCCATTTCTCATGGCGTCTTCCTTCACACAGATGGTCTCTAATCGAAATTTATAAAATCTAGATGATCCATTCAGCAGGCACCAAAAGCAGTGCGTTACTGGTGTTGATTTCATGAGCCGTCTTTTACGTGTTACGTATTATGCATGGCTTATAGCAAATTAGTACATGGTAGGTATTGCATGCGTTGCTCCACTTGTGTGTGAGTAACGATAAGCAATCGTCCCTAAGGCCTCCCGCCTTGCGTCATGGTGCAATGCCTGGGGTGGGCAGACTCTGGCTCCAGGCCCCACTGCGCCGTGTGACAACCTCAGGTATGGGTCTTCACAGTACACCACGGTTGCAAACTACTTAAGAATTAAAAGTTACCTAAATGATTGGCCTCTGTTTTTTTTTTTTTTTTAATTTTTAATTTATGTGTCTCATACAAGGCCCCTCTACACAGCTCAGACTCCCAGTGATCTCCTGTTTTCTGCCTCCCTAGCACTGGGGTTACAGGTGTGCACCACCATGCCCAAACTCGGTTGCCTGCTCAGTGCGCCAAAGAGCCGGGCCAGTGCCACATGTGGTACCAGAGACAAAATCCCCATCTCTGTGCTTGCCTAAGCAGGCGCTTAGTCTGCTGATCTATCTTGCTGGCCCACTGTCCCTTGTTTTTGAGATGAAGAGAATCTATCAACTCATTTTTATTTTTTCACCAAAATAACAATTCACAATTATTTGTTTCTAAATCCTATCGGTTGGTTTACATTTTTAAGTATTTCTAAATGTTATTATTATTTATTATTATTATTATTATTAATCACACTTCAATCATGTTAAAGGTTTTCAGCATTATTTACTATCTGACAACTGAAGGACAGAAGGATCCAGGCTGTGCCTCTGCTTCTGCTCACCATCACCCCTGGTGGCCTGCTGCTTCCATGATTTGTGCTTGTCACCTGACTCTCTGCCTTTTTCTGAAGCTGCGCTGTTTGGTCGGCTTCTAATTATCTCAGGAGCGCTAACCATCCAAGACTAATGTCCATATTATTTTTCTTGGCTTGGTCATTCCTAAGCCATTTCTTAGAGATTTAGACAGCAAATCTGAAAGAGGTAAACCCAAGTGCAAATGTTGAGGGATTTTTTTTTTAATGCCAGCAATGTCATTTCATTTTTGTCATTGTCTGGTCAAACTCACAGTCTCATTCTCTTTTACAAATTTTCTTTTTTTCCTCATCCCGAGAAATGAATCCTCCTGTCTTTCAATGTGAGCTTGCATAGATATGTAAAACTTCTACATTGTAGGGGTTTTCTAGAATCTGCAGGTTTTTAATTTGGTATAATTAAACAACATAAACATTAGTTTTTATCAGTCACGCAATTCTTCTATTGTTGGGAGATCGATCAGTGCCATAATTGTCTGCCTGGCAAGAGCAGAGGTCTGAGTTTGATACCTGATGAAAAAAAAAAAAAAGAAAAAGAAAAGACAATTCTTACCTTAATAGTATTCTTGCCACCTAGTCATATACTGTTCACCAGTTCTGTGCCCCTCTAGACTCCAGGAAAACGATAACATGCAGTGCACTTTCTTCTTCTCAGCAACTTTATATTTCCCTGTCTCTCTAAACATTGTTAGCACGTGTTTGTGAAGCTCAATACGCACACTCATTGCGGTCTACGAGACGCCACATCTTGGGCCCTGGCCTTTTCTGTGTACAAGACATGTCCTAAGGGCTGTAGCACTGACCGAAGAGAAGGACCACACACAGGGACAATGGGGACTGCAGTCTCGGGAAGAGGGTGAGGGCACCGAGGGGCACTCCCCTGTCAGCCAAGGGAAGCCAGAGAAGAGCCAAGACAACAGAAGCAGAGACACTTTGGGCACAGATGATAAGAATCATATCTCTGTGGAACGAAGCCATGCTCTTGCATGCGATCACTGAAGTGCCTCTCAGTACCCACACTGCACAGGGCTGCCGGGGGCAGGGTGTGAAGGAAATCACCCTCTGCCTCGAACCACAGGGCAGGCTGCACAGGAGGCCTCGCGGGGGAAAACTCCAGAGCAGAGTACTTGCACCGAATTGGGCCTCGAATGATGGTCTTGGCATGGCACAGTCATCATTCAATAATGCGATAAATAATCGACATGGACTGTGCAATTAGAAAGCAGTTAGGATTTCGGCTGGTAATTGAATAATTAGAGCAAATGTCTCGTGCGGTTGCTTAAGTCATTGTAAAAATGGCTTGTGAGTGTACAACATCGCGGTGCTCATCTTTCAAATGACAATTTGTCTTCTTAACATCTTATTGGTATTTCAGTAATCAATAGAAAGCCAAGAAACAGATGTACGATGGTATTGAGCCCTCCTGCCCCCTCCCACGCTCTGGCTCCCTCCTAGAGCCCTTGATGAGCAGTGCTGGAGGGTGGGTGACTTCGGGAAGGCCCGTTAGACGGTTACATTTAAACTTCCTTGAGCAGGATTTGTTCATAATCTGGTGAGGACATTATTGTTTAAAGGGCAGCTAAGTAATCAATGGATAAGCTTAGGTGGCTTACCAGTTCTGCAAAACCTTCGGCTCTGCCACCTGTGAAAGAAATGTCGGTAGCAGGAAGACTACATTTACAAAGCTGGCCGGTGGGTACAGCATAATTATATACCAATCCTCTCTTCTCCTCTCTCTCTCTCTCTCTTTCTCTCTCTCTCTCTCTCTCTCTCACACACACGCACACACACACACAAATTCCTTTTTACTCTGAATTCATAAAGATGATCTTTCCCTAGGCAGAATATTTTCAGGAATGTTCTTGACCAATTTCAATGACATTTATGAAACCTTAACTTTCCTACCTTCAGGGAAGAAGCTGAGTGTGCTTATTCTGTTTCAGAAAATTCTGTTCTAAAAAACTCATTTAACTGGAATAAATGACTTACATAAGAAGATTGATGCATTCCTAATTGAAGTTAAAGAGTAAAAGCATCGCTGTCCACGTGAACTGAAACCAGTTAAGCCAATTCATTTGCCCTTTATAGCAAAAAAGCGAACCTTGTGCTCTGCTAGCCAATTGGACCCATCGCCCTCCCAAGCGCCCTTTTTCCTACATAGTTAGCCTCGATGAAAACAAACTACACGCCGCTGCACAAACTGAAAGAGGCTGAGGTCCCAGGGGAGGCGATTTTGGGTTTCTAGAATGTACCTTTTCATGTTTTTGGTTACATTAACAGAGACATTTTAATTATGTATCTGTTTCTTTTTTTTTAACATCCTTAGGTTTTACGAAACCCATGCTGATAACTACATCAGCTGAGTTATCTGGAAGTTTCTCTACCTCCTGGGGAGCCCGGCCAGGGCTCAAATAAAATGCATGTCTGCAGCCTCTCCCATAATGTGTCACCCACAGCCTGCGCCGGGGCTCGTTAGCGTGTCTCAGTTTTCAAGCCAGGCTTGGAGACCCCGAGTGGGTGTCGTGATAAGACCCATAGGTGGTTCATATTCCAGAAGACACGAATGCAGCAGGTGCCGCTCCTCTGGTAGCACCTGTATCCAGAATCTCTGGCACGGTTCCATTTCTGGTCCTGCAGCCCGAGGTTTATCACATCAATTTCTTGCTTGCAGAGATTGACCAATCCACGCGCTAGCTGTAATTCTCTTTTCTCTCAAGGTTGTCTAAGCTCACTGACCACTTATCCTGTCACTTGTCCGGGCCTGCCACCTCTTCTTCTGTCCTTTTGCTTCCCCTGGCTTGTTTGCACACCTTCCCACTACTTACACATATTCGCACACTTAGATTTGCACACTTGCTTTTATTATGTTACAAAATCCTGGGGAAATTTTTATTTCTTAATCAAAAATAGAATAGCACATGTGGAAAAACTAAATTCCAGTTACTTTGTGCATATGAACCTCACTGGAAGAAAACAAGGATTCCTGTCATAAGAAGGACTCTAAGTTGGCAGGCAGAGACTGGCGGTATCCTTATGTCTTTCATGATGGAATGTCACGCAGGGTTTGAGACAAAGATCCACCGTAGAACTTGGCAGCGATAGAAGCACAGGGCAGCTTGAGCAGTGTTGGCTGTTGGACATGCCGTGTGCATTTTGTCTTCATTTTTAAAGAGAATACAAACAAGAGTAAAACTCCATTGGAAACAGTACAGAATTTCACTAAACAAAATGACAAGAACCTTCCCATGGTTGATCTAGGGCATAGCGTTGTCTTCATATTAGTTGTTTAGACTGCCAGATCGAATGTGAGGTAATTTTGTCTCTAACATTTTCACAACTGGACAAAACAGTACTATCTGGAGTCTAAGTATGTAGTAGCACACAGCTATTTATTGATATCTGCTAATAATGTATAAATTAAATCAAAACTAATTCCATGAAGAAAATGACTTTGATACAGAGAGGAGTTTTCACTGATCTGTGAATTGTGTTATTTACATGTTAATTTTTTTTAAAGTTGATCTACTAGAGACCCAGGACCATACAAAACTTACCAAACTTAGTTTTACTTAAAATACAATAAAGTACAATAACAGAGGATACTTATGTATTGCAGTTTTTTGAAGCATTTCAATCACTTAAAAATCTGTTTTAAGCTGGGCGTGGTGGCGCACGCCTATAATCCCAGCACTCGGGAGGCTGAGGCAGGAGGATTGGTGTGAGTTCGAGACCAGCCTGTGCTACAAAAGTGAGCTCAAGGCCAGCCTCAACTGCATAGCAAGACCCTGTCTCAAAAAAGACAAATAAATAAATAAATAAATAAATAAATAAAATAAAAAATAAAAAAATAAAAAAAATAAAAATCTGTTTTAGTTTTTTTCTGTTAATGTCCCCATTTTTTAAGTTTACTTTGTTTGAGTTGTGCTATTACATCACGTTTAAATTCCTTGTACAAAGAACATGAAATTATAGATAAAGTCCGTGCCTGTGAAGAGAAAGCTGTGAACTGGCTGCTGGGAGACCTGAGTTCTAATTCAGGACTTGGGCCGCCTAGCTGGAGGTCAGCTTCCTACACCCAGCTGAATTGAGCTAGAGTGCCTATACCCAGCTGAATTGAGCTAGAGTGATGCTGGGTGCAGGAGGCCTACCTAGGGGTTGGTGCCAGCAGCATAAAGGCAGAACATGAGAAACTGCTAGAAAATGCTGTTGGAGATGCTGTGTGGAGACGCTGCTGGAGCTGTTGGAACCTTCAGGTTCGCTTGGGTGTCCTGCTGGAGGGTCTTCTCACGCTGGTTTTCCTGATGAACTCTGGAGGAGCTCTGGTCCTCATCTTGAGCATTGCTTCCAGGCCCCGGAGAGGAAGGTGGTACCCTGCTTCAGCCTCATGCAGAAGCTTGTTACACTGGCTCTCCTGAAGGGATCTCGGCTTTCCTCATCGCTGATGGAGCTCGGGACCTCACTGTTGCTGAGGACGGCTGTGGTACCACTGGGGAAGCTCCAGTGCCCACCTTGAGCGTTGCTTCCTAGCTCCAGTTCAGAGCCCTCAGCCTGCTGGCACAGATCCTTCATCCCGTAGGCACAGAGTTCCCAGCTTCCACCACTGACCTTTGGGCCTTTCCAGCACAGATCCAAGAAGCCTGCATGGAACCTTGTTGTGGGCCCTGGGCCACCAGTTGGACAGGTGGGAGGCATTGCTGTGAGCTCTAGGCCTTCAGCTGGACTCATTAGTATTTAGTGTGTGAATAGATTTCCTGCACTTATAGTATGTTATTCTTCAATGATTCATTATAAAATACCATTAAAAACATGCCCTGTACTGTATTGTTCACTTGCAAAAACCTCAAACCATAATGCACCCCAGATATTCCTACCTTACCTTCTGATCTCCCAAGTCCTGGTCACAAGGCTGAGAGCGCGCTCCCCTTCATTGGATTTCCTACCTCAGCTAAGACATGTCGTCCTCTTTCAATTGGTGAGAAACTATCTTTGATGCGTTTTTTGCATGTCTGAAAATTCTTCCTTTGTGACAATAGTTTCCTGGGGCGCTTAGTTTACTCCTCTGGATTTCTGGGCATAGAGCCTACTTTGGTTTTATTTTTGTTTATGTTCCTCATCTTCATTTCTATTTTTGAAGCTGAAGCTTCATAAATATATTATGATGTACTATGAAACTGGATAATAGTACTACAGAATTGATTTTCTATAATTGTCCATTCCTTGAGAACCTTCGGTGTCTACTGCAATTAGTCTAATTCTGAAAATGGAACTTGTCACCTCCTTGCTTGCCTCAAGCAGGACAGCAGGAAGCACAAACCCCTCCACAGCCTGACCCCCAGGTAGGACAGAATGGCCTCGGTGTAGAATTGACATGACCGGGCAAACACAAAGACACACGCCAGTGCTTCCCTGTCCAGGCCCTCATGCAGAGCACAGCGCCTGGCATCTGAGAGGTGTGTGCAGAGCCAGTCAGCCCAGGCTGCTTTGAGTAACTGTGCGCTGTGATCAGTCAGTAGAGATTCCACTGCGAGGCCTCTCAGATGTAGCAGAGCAGCCCACCAAGCCAAATTGAGAACGCAGCCTTGTGATGCCGAGAAAGACAGCAGAGCTGCGGAAGTCACTTCTGTGGCTTGCTCCGGAGGGGCAGAAAGAGCTGGCACCATGGCCTCCTCGCCATATTCACACTTGGTAGCTTTGGCCAAGTGCTGGACGCAGAGCGTGGATTCGTAAGGACCAGAAAACGCCAGGGCTGCAGGGGACGCGTGCCTGCCATGGGACTTGAGAAAGATCCCCTGAGGATCTCGCAGTCCACAGAAGACTACCTCTTGTGTTTCTATTTATTTATTTTTTTGTTGGCAAGACCAGGATTTGAATTCACGACCTTGCACTTGCCAGGCAGGCACCTGTGCTACAGAGCCATCTCGCTGGCCCCAGACTATCTCTTGTGAATCAGTGCCAGGGCAGTGTTGGGGATCCAAGGCTGCTCTCCAGGGGCGAGGATTTGGAGACCAGGGAGGGGGGCAGAGCCTGGAGAGAGCGCCCTGACTTGCCCATCCTGTCCCACTCACGCACTAGGCCAGTGCACTAGGAAAACAGACCACTTGTAAAGGCACAAAGCTAAAGAAAGCTGCTGGGTCGGAAAATTGTAGAATAAGCCCTCTCCCGAACCCCAACAGTCCCACCAGCAGGGCCCAGAGCCTGTCTCTGAGGAATGGGTCAGGAGGAGCGAAGCGGACACACCTACGCCCACAGGCACCGTGCCCATGGGCACCTCGCCTCATGTCCGCGAGGAGCTCTGTCGTCCTTGCTTTTATTATCTGATAAAGCATGTCTGACTTCCAACTACAGGGCAGAGCAGAGAGAGACAACCATCTAGAGACATATCGCCGGCACCTGAACCACTGATATGCTATAGGTGCTGAAACTCTTAGAAAAGGAACTTGGAATAACTGAAATCAGCACGAGTTTCTGATGGCCTTAGGTCTGAATGAAGGTAACTTCCCTTTCGTTTCCTTACAGCTGTAATTCCTTAAGTGGACAATTTGAAAACACTCTTCGAGATGCATATACTTATCATTTTCCCTTGCCTACTCTTCAGAACCATAACTTATGATAGTAGAAGTAGAATCTGGCTGTATTTATTTATTTATTTATTTATTTATTTATTTATTACAATTTTACAGGAGTCCTTTCTCATCACGGCAGTTTTCTCTTGCCGGATCAAGGGAAATCATCCAGTCAGTAGCCCTGGCTGGACAGCCACTGTGTACCCAATGCAATGTGGAAGGTAGAAGTAACCCTGTTGACAGAGATACCTACCTTCACAGTCCAAGACAGGGGAGCTGGCCAGAGCCTTCTGAGAAGGCAACAGCTCAGAAAGACAAGCAAAGCAATTAACCAATAGGTTAAGTGGTGTGTAGCACAAATAAAATACAAAAATAAAGTTATGTATCATCGTTTCATGTGGCAAGACTTCCTCGAGGAAAAGACTCATGATCCGAGTTTTCAAAAAAAAACCCTTGAGACCTCTTTTAGAGTTTTGAGGAGTGATTTTATTTTAAGAAAAATGGAGCCCAGCAGCCACACTAATTTCTGCCAGATTCCAAGACTCCAATACAAAGGCTAGAATTCTGCCCGACGGCCTCCCACTTGCCTGTGGTCACACTGCGAGCAGACAGCTGGTCTAGAAGGCGGGTTTCTAATATCTGAAGTCACACTGCAACATCTTCTATCTAACAGTAGGCTTGAATACTTCTTTGTGTGAACTTTTTTTATATATGACTGACTTGGAGAATCTTAGCTGTCTATATGAGTGAGGATTTATAAAGCAAGCTGTGTAATTTTTTCTGTGAGTTCATTCGGTATTTATTCAACTTGTATCATTAAGAACAAAACAGAAGTATGAAAGCTGGTTATTAAATATTATCACATTACATTCAGGGAGTTTCAATAATGTAAAATGGAAATGAAATTTATAGGAAAGAAGACTTGGAGATTTTTTATTTCAAAGAGAAATAATAAATTTCAAAACAAGATAGTAGAAGGGTAAGAACGGTTAATACATTGTGTATTGTTATCTCCGGTGACGCAGAGTACAAGATATAGACATTTATCTAAGAAACAGTACCACAAACCTTTGTTTTCATTGAACTAAGAAAAATGAGTTAGTAATTTTCCGCCTCTCAAGTGCAAGGCCCTGAGTTTGATCCCCAAGTACCACAAAAAACGGAAGAATAAAGCAGATACAATGGAATAGAAATAAAATTTTGTTTGGAGCTGAGGAGATAGCTCAGTAGAGTAAGTGCTTGCCTGGCAGGACAAAGGCCTGTATTTAATCCCTGGTTCAGAAAAAGAAAATAATTATAGTATTATAACATGTAACAGAGAACCCTAAAAGCAGTTAATTTCAACAGATAAGGAGCACAAACCAGGAATATTTCAAATAAAAATACACATATACCAATGTATGCATTCTATTTGTAGACAGAACAGTAATATCACATGCAAGTTCTGGCTCTGAAATGCAGATAAGGTCATCTCAATTTGCAAAGATCTCAAAGACGTAACCAGAGAACCAACAGTAGATCGAACTAGAAATCATTACTGGGAGTCGGAGGAGGAGGCTGGCATTATGAGGACTACAGCCAGGATCACAGAAATGAAATGCTTGTGTCAGCAGGGAGGCAAAATTAGAAAACAGAGTTACGTGGAGAACTGAGATTGACAACACGGGTAACCTGCGCAGAGGGCCACCTCTCCCCACTTTTTCTCCCCCAAATGCCCAGATGCCACCACTAAAAACTCTCTCTGTCTCAGGATTTTGTATGCGAGCGATTCCTACTTCTGTGTGGGACCTCAGCTTTATGAGTTAGCAGGAAGGCGCCCTCCAGCAACACTTTGCAGAGGATATCATCACAAATACAGCATAAGGCTCGCTCCTTTCAGGTCTTTCGGCACTGCTGTTGGTTTTAGAAAGTAATTGGTTTTCCCCTTGCCTTCTTCCCACTCCCCAGTGCTCAGTGTAATCTCTGCTGCCCGGGAGCCAGGCTTCGAATGAAGCAGATGCTCCCAGTTTAGACTGAGCGGGTGCTGGAGCTGTTTCCTAGCAACACCAAGTTTCGAAAACTTTGAGAGCACCACTTGGCTCTTACTATGGCTTCTCCCTCTTACTTTCATATAGTCAGGGGTTGTCACAAGGCACTTTTAGTACCATTTCAATACTGACTTGGTCATGGATAAAACAAGGTGAAGGACCACTCCACTCATGTGACCCTAAGGACCTTCTCAAATCTCAGGTAAATGGAATAAAAACCTATGTGGTATTCAAAAAGAAGACTTTATTTCAGAATGAAATTTGAGAAGAACACTATCAAACGATAATAGCCTAGGTCTTAAACATATCCAAACAGACATATTGCTTCAAAAACATCAAGAATCCTGAAGATCCAGCTAACATGACCCAGGCAGGAAAAATGGTATTCCATTAAAATGCTCTGTCCCAACAGGCCTCAAATATTTTGGCCTCAGAACTCTGTCACTTTATTGGACTTTCCAAAATACTGCTGTGGATTTATGTGATCTTTATCAGTATCGACTGCATTAGAAAATAAAATGTGAAAAAGTCTACGTATGCATGGAAAATGAATCGATTACATCTTAAAACGAGTAATGCATTTTCTAGAAAGGCTGTAGTTTCAAAACTAAAAATAAGTGAGGTGAATAAACTTAGTTTATGTTTCTCTCACTTCTGCGGTCGCTTGGCTGAGTGCATGGCAGTTGGTTAGGACATCCCTGTGATGCGTGATGTGTGGTGCTGTCACATGTCGCCCAGCTTCTGCAGTATTTCACTGCACAGCCATGGAGCATGAGTGTAAAAGACAAACAACAGCCTCCTCAGCGCCTTCTCTCCCTTTTCCTCCTCCTGCTTTTCTTATATCCTGAAATTAGTTTGGACCACGTTCTGAGAGCGACAACCGCAAGCCTAGGCTTCTTCGAGTATAAGGCCTTGGAGATGATTTTCCTTTTTGGCATAATATTCGGCAATTCAGTAAACCGGTAAAGTGATCAGGCATCAGCTTGCCCTCGCCGGGCTCCAGGTGGACTCCCAGCTCTACGACGTTGTGTAAGCACCTGGAATTCTCTTATCACATAAAATGGAACTCTTGGGAATATGAGCCCGATATACTGGGCCACCAAGGTGGCTGGCAAGGGGCCAGAAGGGAAGATGGTAGTGGGTTTTTAACTGATAGAAGTCTCCACTCAGTGAAGATCCAGTTACTACTTCCTATTTTAAAACTGCTTACAATGATTGCTTAAAAAATAAATAAAATCTGAAGGTTCTACAGATACTGTGGACGTGTAAGAAGCTGCCCAAAAGGAAAGAAAAACATCGACAAAGAAAAGGACAAACATGACATGATAATCTACTTAGAAGACCCAAAGAACTCCACCAAAAAGCTACTGGAATTAAGAAAAGGACAAAAGTAAGAAGGGGAAAGATATTGCTGCACATATGGAAGAGCGTGGATAATTGTACTGCTGATTTCTGCTGGTCTCTTGAAAGGAGCAGTAAATACTTGACATTTTTATTTATTTACTTTTGTTGCATTTAATTAGTTATGATTATGTATTTACTTATTTATTGTATTTTAGGGCAGGATCTACAGGATGTTCAGGGTCTCCCTACTAGATCGGACTTGTAGTGATCCGCCTGTTTACAGCCTCTTAAGAGCTGGGACTACAGCAGTGTGCCACCATGCCCAGCTCCAACTGTAGTCTCAGCAGCGGGGCCAGCACAACAGGCCTGGGGAGTGAACTCTCAACCCCTGTCCCTGCTTGTAGGCACTTTAATCCACGGGGCTATTTGGCAAGCCCTAGCTATGGTTTTCTTACACTAATTTTTCAGGTTTATATCTGATAACCTAAACGACTAATTTGAAGATACACTGTGGGCTTGGACAATTATTGTTGAACTAATAGTACTTTGTTTAATGAATTTTTGCATCATTTCTGTTTTCCTTTTTTACTGTTATGTATTAAAAAAAAAACAAATAAAACTAAAACAAATGCAACAATAATCCACTCACAAGGTTGTCACCCACCATCTCATCCCTGAAAACTGAAACAGAACACGAGCTTGCATTTGTGCTTACAAGCTTTGGTGTGTGTTCACATGTTATTAGTTGGTCATGTCAAGGAGAATGATTGGAAGCCATGTTTTCCTTCCTAGAAGATTGTTTCCCAATCAAATATATTTGAGAGACAGAGACATAGACAGAAGTGAGAGAGAGAGAGACAGACAGAGACAGAGAGAGACAGAGAGAGAGTGAGAGACAGAGAGCATGTGACAGTAGCTGCCTGTCTCAGATATGTAGCTTTGGGGGAGTTCTGATACCAGGAATCAAACTCATGACCTTGTGCTTGCCAGGCAGGAGCTGTGCTGCTGAGCTATATCCCTAGCTAACTTATATAGCTCAATAAAAGAGGAGGGAGCTGGAGTTGCTGAGATAATATAAATATAAATGTGACAAAACTCTTAGTCAGAATTTATGCAGGTCCGTAGTAAATGCAGTGACATTTCTAAAGGGATGGGAAAAGAAAGTTCAAAGCTATTAATCTGGCTTCTCCATACTTCAAAAATGTTTTCTCAGAGGTAACAATGAAAGGGAACCCATTCAGAGAAAAGCTGAGAAAATTTGTTTTTATTAGATTAAAACTGCAAATTCTATAAAGGATCTTTGGAAGGAAAATGATCTACGTTTAAATTGACAATAGTCAGTGACAAATTATGCTAATATCATAAATATAAAGCTGGGAGACAGCTCAGTGGTCTAAGCACCTGCTTGGCAAGTGCAAGGACCAGGGTGCGATGCCCAGTACCATGTTGCGTGGGCTGTGCTGGCCACCGAGTCCAGGTGTGGTGGCACACGCCTGTAATCCCAGCTCTGGGGAGGTTGTGACGGGAGGATCGCTACAAGTATGAGCGGTGTAGCGAGACTCTGAACCAAAGAAGTAAATGAGTGATTAAGATAAATAAATAAATATATTTCTTTTTATATTTATTTTTTCAAAATAATAGCACGAATAAATGTAGTAAAATATATCCTATTACACTTGAAACGCATAGGCATAAAAGCAACTACAAGAATGGCTGAGAATGGTAGAACAGACGCGCGGTTTTGCCACTGTCTTTCCGCAAGTGGAGAGAGGAATAGCGTTCAAAAGCAAGTGTACAAGTTCAAGCTCTTGCACAAGCTGGCATGCCCAGCCCCCGGGCTGAAGGAGGGACGGCTTACTCCGGCTGGAGCTGCAGAGACCACAGGGCAGTGGGGCAGCTCCTGGGCAGGGGAGGCCCGAGAGGGCGCAGCTGCTAGGCGTGGGCTCTGGGGCCTGGGGCAAGCAAGGGCGCCCCCCCGCGGCGGGAGCCAGCTTCAGCCCCTCTCTTCCCCGGGCTGTCCGCGGCTCCGAGGGACAGCGGGCTCGGTTCCCTAGGCCTGGAGCTGCCCACACTGCTGACCCTGCCCGAGCCCCATAACGTTGTTGCTCGCGGAGGGCTAGCGTCCCCCAAACCCACTCAGGCCTTTGGCTCCTGCGACGTCCAGTCGGAGTCACCAGACTCCCCAAGGACCGCGAGCCGCAGCAGTTTAGGAAACACGTCTAAACATGCGCAAGGGGCTTCCATAAATTCTCCCGCGCTGTTCTTCCTTACGAGTTGGGTTTCTGGGTTCCTCTGCCGTACATGTCCACCGTCCATTAGAGGTCGCACTGCATGAGAGATGCTGGCACGTAGAGGTGCCGACCTCCACAGTGTCCCACTCAACCTCAACCCCACAGCGGAGAAAAGGCCAGCAGTGTCCAGCTTGCCCACTGCATCCAGCAGGGCTCAGCGGTCTGGGCCCCTCAGCGTCACTCCGCCACCGTGCTGACAGCGCTCCTCCGGACACGACCATTGGCCACTGTGGCCACAGCAATAGTAATGGCACGTGTCAGTGGTCAGGAGGCTCCAGAGCTGGCCCGGAAGTGCTCACCCATCCCGAGCAAGCGGAGGCTGGGGCCCACGGGCTCACCGAGGGTGGAGCTGGTGCGTCCTGCGAGCTGTGGACAGAGGCCAGGCCGAGGTAGCAGCCTTCAGCCTGCCTGCCTTGGTGGCCAAGAATTCGAGAGTTCTACCAGAGAAAGGGAATAGAACTGAACTACAAAAACTCATAGAAAAAGTCATGGGAAATATAAGGCCCCAGGGGCTTGCTCGAGACCTATTTTGATAACTTTTACAGGAATTTCAGTTTGGAACAGTGTCTGACTCCGAAATCAAGGCCAGGACTCCAGGCTCGAAGGCCTCCTGGAAAGTTCCAGAAGGGTCAATTTGAGAACCATCCCTCTCATTCACGGACTTTAGGATGCATTGTAGATTAGGCTACAGCAACCAGATTCCTAAGGCAGTGTACACTTCCTTTGAAACTGTTTTGAGTTCACAATGCTTATCATACTTCAAAACAATTGAGAGAAAATTCAATTATTTAGAAACGTCTGCTCTCCCTGGCCAGCCCCCACCACACACTCCATAAATAATATTTTCTGAAAACTTTTTACTGGGAAGATATCACTGTAGTTCAATAAGCAATTGTTCTTTGTATGGGATTTAGCAGCTGGCTGAGAACTAAACACTATATTTGAATAATTCACTAAGACTATATCACCTATGTGTGCAATTGGGGTAGATCTACTTTGGATAAAGAACTCTTTCTTAGACACTTCTGCACATTGCAGTCTGTATTTGCTTTCGCCAAAACTCCTGTTTACAAACTAACCTGTGGAAGGAGAATGGGCTGGACTATCTGTAGGCGTGGCTCACTGACAGGTTTCATTCATTCACTCTGTGTTCTATAAAACCCAAAGACTAGAAGATGTTTTCCTCTCTTTCAAAATATTGCCACATGCTTCAGGTATTGTGTTAACGATGCCACAAAAAGGCAATCTTGCAATTTCACGCAGTTGTACATGACGTAAATAGGATGGCAATATGGAAATGTGTCCTGAGGTCGCGGATCAGAACATTGAGTGGACTGAAGGTGAAAGAAGAAAAGCGCAGGCCGGAAATTCATGCAGCGTCGCCCTGCCCTGGAAGGCCTCCCCAGGGGGCCGATCAGTCCTGGACAGTTGACGCGAATGGAATCGCACAGGGTCCCCAATTGTGAGATATATTTAGCCTCGTGCAAGGCCTGCGTGGAGCTCCATGTGCTTTAGAGTTCGGCGGCAGCTAGCAGTTACCAGGGTGCGTATTTAGAAAAGACGTCCTGAGGTTCTCACCAGGAGAAATCAGCGGACACAACAGAAGCAGGTGGGCAGCATCGGGCAGGACTGCGGCTGCTGGGTGCTCTGCCCCGAAGGCTCGCATGGCCCCTAGTGGGAGACCTGCTTTATTAAGCGCCGGTAGCTGTTCGGTGAAGGAAAGAAATAATAGCCATAGATTGTGAAAACTTCAGGAACCATATTGCAAAACAAGGGAGTAATCAAACTGGTTCTTGCTAACGAGGTTGGGTACGTTTTCAAGCATCAGCCGTCAGTTTGTGAAGAGATAGACGTGAATGTATGTTCCCGAATTTAGAAATGACAGCTTGCTTCTGATTTGTGTAGATCACGAAAATAAATACAGATCAAAGTCTAAGAGTGAACAGAAAAAAGGTGGAGATGGTGGCACACGCTGTAATTCACACCCTCTGAGAGGCTGAAGCAGGAGGAGGAGGATCACAAGTTCAAGTTCAGTTTGGGGACCTTAAGGATTTAGGCAGCCTCTATCTCAAAATTAAATATATACACTGGCGCAAGGGTGTCCCAGTAGTGAAAACCGGAGAAAGAAAGGGAGAGAGAGAGAGATAGAGCGAAAGAGAGAGAGACAGAGAGAGACAGAGAGAGACAGAGAGAGGGCAGAAAGCAGCCATGAATATCTTTTTATGCATGAGCTCTGTGGATATAACAAAGTATGAAATATTATTTTAGCATAATAGAAATTTTCTGAAAAGTACATGGAAGAGAAATTTATAGGTACTTTTTAGCAAATAGGAGAGGAGAGACAAAGATAGTTTTTAAGTAAAGAAAAAATACAGTTTGGTCCATAAGCCAACACATCTCACAACACCGTGCCGAGAGGTGAGACTGGGAACGCCATCACTGCAGCCATCAATGCGGGGCGGAAGGCCTCCCAGGTATCTCGGTCAGTGATGTGCCAATGCGCTGCACACCTCACACTGCTCATGAACAGCACACTCAGGCTTTTGAATTCACTTGAAGAGTGCAGCTGGCTTTATGCGTCTAGATAGTTCTCAGGCTGTTTATCTTGATGGACAGATCGATGATGGATGGATGGATGGATAGATAGATAGATAGATAGATAGATAGATAGATAGATAGATAGATAATGTCTTAGTTACTTTTTACTTGACAGAATTTGATACCAGAGAAGTGGAGTTGTTGCTGTGACTAAGCTGATCATGTGGATTGCAAGCTTTTGGAAATGGCTTACGGAAAGAGATAGGAAAGGTTCAGAGATGGCGGCTACAAGCATAGTACTGGAACGGCTTCGGCTGTTCTGTTTGGGAGATTCTGGTCAGAGCTCAGACCAGAAGATTGGCTTGAAGCCCGGGTATAAAGAATGGCTTATGAGCAGAGATTGGAAATGTTTGGAAAGGTTCTCTACTTATGAAGAGCTGGAGAAGCTTCAGCTGGTCTGTAGAGGAGATTCTAGTCACAGCTTAGACCAGAAGACTGATGGAAGGCCTGCCTGTAAAGACCAGACTGAGGAGGTTTCTGCTGGAAAAAAAAAAAAAAAAAAAAAAAGGACAGCATTGGTCATTGGGCTCCAGATAACTTGTGCTATACATTGGCTGAACATCTGTCAGAATTTTGCTCATGCCCAGAGACTTTGCCTAAGATTGAGATTAAGTATGGCAGACTGATTAATCTTTCAAGAGATATTTCAAAGCAGTCAACTATTGGGGCGGTGGCATGGTTGTTATTGGTGACTTTTAGCCAGATTTATGTTGAAAAGCAAGAACAAAGAGCCAAGCAGGATGATTTAAAATGTGAGTTTGGCCAGAAAGAAAGCACCAGGAAAACTTTGGACTGCAAAGATAGAGCTGAGAGGATCTCTATTGCTGGGAAGGAATCAGAGAATCAGAAAGATGGCCTGAGGCCACCACCAAAGGTGGCAGCCCACCCTTTGCAGCCTCAGAATTGCAAGGGGCAAGAGGTTTTGCCTTGAGAAGAAAGCCGCAGAGACCCAAGTACCAGAATGGTGGCAGTGGCTAAACCAGGTTCCAAAATGGCTCCCGCACAGAGAATAAGTTTTTCAGAATGAGAGTCAGAGTGCTCAGCAATCTAGGTCTTCGACCCCTTCAGCCAACAGAGAATGAAGCTCGGCTACTGCTCCAGCTGGTAACAACCCTTGGCATCATCCACATAGGCCTATACAGAGTGCTAGAGTTCTGAGGTTAAGAAGGCTTCCACTTCGATTTCAGAAGAAGGCCAGGCAGTATGCCCCTGAGAGGGCAGTGTGTGAAGCAGAGAATGAGAAGCCTATTCAGTAGAAACTCCAGGAGTTTGGAAAAGCCAGGAATGTGGATCATGCAAAAAAGGAGCAATACTGGCCTAAGAGAAAAGCCATGGAAATTACCACCAAGAGTGCTACAGGAGCAGAGCTACATGGAGCCCACCACTCAGTGTAGACTGCTAAAGATGTCCCAGTTGGAACAATGGGATTTAATGCTTACTCTGATGGACTTTGGATTTGTGCTGGTCCCAGTGTTTTCTATTACCTTGCTGTTTACAACTTTTGAAACCATAATTCTCCTTTGTACAGGAACTCACAGATGAGAGTTTGCCTTGGATCTTGGAGGAGACTTGGGATTTGGACTTTTCAGCAATACTGAAACTGTTGGGATTTTGGCAACTCTTCCATATGGACTAAAATGTCTTTGTACAAAAGGATACATATGAGGATTTAGGGTTCCAGGGGTGGTTTATGTCTAGTTGTCCCCCCAAAGCCTCATGTAGTCATGGGATTGGGACTTCTATAGATTGAGACTTGATCCATGATCCACTGATATTATGTGATTTAGTACGGATCTGGAGTTTGAGACTTGATTCATGATCTCTGGGATTATGTGTTTTAAGTATTGCTGAGACTATAGGTGTGGTCTGAGGCTGATAGGCTAAGGCAGAAATCCTGGTATAATTTAAAGAGAGACAGAGAGACAGAGTAGAGCCACTGCTCTCGGCCCCCTGGTTGTTCTGTTGCCTCTGTCGCCATTGTTGCTGCTCCGCCGCCCTGAACTGCTGCCCTCTGCCATGTGTCTCTCTGCCTTGGAGCCAGCCAAGCATGGACTGAAACCTCCAGTAACTGTGAGCTAATAAACCTTTCCTTCCTTCATTTTGAGTGTCGGGTATTTGTGTCAGCAGCAAGTAAAAAGTAACTAAGACAGACAGACAGACAGAAAGACAGGTAGATAGACAGACAGACAGTATCTCAGTTACTTTTCTCTCATTGCTGGGACAAAGTAGCCAACACCCAGAATGAAGGCAGGAAAGGTTTGTTTAGCTCACCGGTAGTGGAGGATTCAGTCCATACTCACCTGGCTCCAAGGCAGAGTGGCACATGACAGAGGGCAGCTGTTTATGGAGGTGGAAAACAGGAAAGAGCGGAGGGAGGACCAGCAGGTGCGGCACCTAGCAAGCCTCTCTCAGCCTTACATTGCATGCAGATACCCATCCTAGGGCAAGTGCAGCGCTCGCACCCATCATTCCAGCATTGGATCGTGCATTAATCTCAAACTCTAGTAGCCACCTCATGACTACATGAAGCTCTGGGAGGCTGCCTAGACACAAACCACAACAGATGGATGTAGAGATCTAGATGTCATAGACACAGATGGAAAACATAGTTAGAAATTCAGTAGACTATGATCTGTTCATAGGAGCCATCGATTCTTATTTGCAAAATAAGAAAATGGTAGTTTTGATAATTTATAAAAATGAAAGGAAAGATCACATATAAATGAGACTGGCTTATTCAGGAGCTAGTTTCAATGTAATTCCAGGCAAAGATACAATGCTGAGATTGGAGAATACTACTAGTGCCTCCATAGCTCTTGTGTGCCAGGACCTGAGCACACGGGGAAGCTTTTCCAAGCTGGTTGATGAGCCAGATGTTGCCATTTCTCCACCTGAAGATGGCCCTTTCCAGTGGAAAATCCTGCGCACTGGGTCGGGGTGACCTAGCTGGTCTAGGACAGGTGCTCAGGGATCCTGAAGAGCTTCCTCGCTGCCTTGATGTTCAGTCACATTCTGGCTAGGGATAGCGATGATAGCAGAAATGCAAGCCCACCTCTGCGGTCTAGCGTCATTCTGTTAAGACAAGCCTTGGTGAAGCTGTCGCGAAAACCCCTCCCCAGCCCCAAGGACAGCGACAGTGCCTTTTTGTCCCTAGTCCTGTCAGCTGGCTTCTCCCCGGCTGTCTCAGTATTGCCATGAACACAACATATTCACAAAGGAAACTGTGCTATTGGCCGTTGGGCAGAACATAAACGCCAGTTTCTGCTCTTATAACTCTTCTCTTTATAGCATTTCATTCTGCCAGAATTGCTCCATGAAATTACGCACACTATTAACATAAATACATTGCAAGAATGTACTCCTGCATGTATACAAACTAACAGTCCTGATCAAGTTTAATTATGCTAGGAATGATAAATATTACCTATTCTTTCTTATTGAAATGATTATGACACAGAAGTCATACTTAAAATTTAAATTCTTCAACTTAATATTTGTTGATAAAGCATATGCTCATTATTAAGAAAAATGAAGTTATATGTAATGTCATGCCTGACAAACCTGATCAATCGTTAAGCTTGCAACTTGAGAAAAATGAATCAGTACACTTAACAAACGCATAGGAATTTACCTTTGAGTTAATTTCCCCTTGCTTCTCATTGTTATATACCCTTAATTTATTACTTACATATTTAGATAGAAGCTGCTACTTGCAAGCAGACCTTTAGGTACTAGAAGACTGGCAGCTGAGAACTGCGTGTGCGGTGGGACAACACGTGGAGCTCAGCACCCACACTGCAGTCGCGACGCCGTGGTGCCATCTGTGGACGGCCCTCGGCTCACAGCGGCAGTGCGTGTCGGACGTCTCGGTGGTCCTGGCCGTACATTTATCCTCTCTCCCACGTCTCCATGCATCTGTCTTGATGCCTGCTTGGGTATAATTCAGGCCACTGGTTAGTGTTTGCAGGCGGCGTCAGTAAACGGCTTCATTTCCCCAGTCAGGTCCTCCACCAAGCTCTTGTCTGTAGAAGGAGAGAATCAGTATGCCTGGCCTGGCTCACTGGGCTCAGAAGCAACATTCCTTCCCTTGCATAAAACATGACCAGTTTGATTTTCCTCTGGTGATACCTTGGGAAGCCTTCCTAGATTACATCACCTTGAAAGGACAGTAGAAAGGGCACAAGTTTAAAGATAACACTTTGTTCAAGTGTTTGCCTCTACTTTTATCCTGCCTTTTCTGTGGGCATTCAGTATATTTTCGTCTGAATCTTAGCCACTTGGGATACTGGAATATAGCAATTTATATTCTAAAGAATAGAAATTCATATCGTCTTGATGGTATCGTCGAGTTTCATAGACAAAATCAACCATCACCTTCTTCCTGTGGTAAGGAGAGAGAAGGACACCGTTCACTCACTTATCTGTTCATTCTGTCTTTTAATATATCTTGTAAGGGAACAGAACCAAGAGGAAAAAGAATGTGCCAGGGCTCAAAAGACTGCTGCTGCACTCCAAGCTCTGCTCCTGGTGGTGAGAAGAGAAAAGCTTATTATGGCCAGGCCTGGGGAGAGCCGGGAAAGTGGGGGCCTCCGAGGCAGGGTGGGCTGAGTGGACCGCTCCTGCCCGCGGCATCGGGATCCTGCCCGGGGCATCGGGCTTGGGGTGGTGCCCAGATGCCCGTCCTTACCCGGAGCCTCGACACGACTCCCCGAGCTGTGAAGTCACTCAGTGTCGGGGCTCTCCCACCAAGCGGCAAGCTTTTGCACAGAGACACTGTGCACTAGCACAGCAAAGCCTTGGTCAGTGGTCACAGTGTCAGTGGCGCTCCAGGCACTTTGGGCAAAGTCTCAGAGAAGTAGGAGATTCCACAATGAGGGCAACTTTGAGTGGCAGCAGGAGGAGGTGTTGGGGCTCAGGGGCTCAGTACTGCTTACAATAGAAATTTAGCTGAAGGCAGAGCGGCCGCCAGCTGAGTTTCCTACAGCACAGGCACAGTCACGGCCCTCAGAGGACAGTGAAGCTGAAGTCCCGCTGGGAGTCGAGCTAGAGCCACGCCCTGTGCTGGTCCGCTGGGGGGAGAGCCTGGAAAGTGGGGGCCTCCGAGGCAGGGTGGGCTGAGTGGACCGCTCCTGCCCGCGGCATAGGGATCCTGCCCGGGGCATCGGGCTTGGGGTGGTGCCCAGATGCCCGTCCTTACCCGGAGCCTCGACACCACTCCCAGAGCTGTGAAGTCACTCAGTCGCTGTAGCTGAGCTGGATGGGTGGGGTGAGTTGAGAGGGCACCAGCGCTAGTCAATAGGCCAGGTTCTTCTGCTACGAGGATCTGGTCACGCAGACTGTCTTGGCCTTTCTTTCTTTCTTTCTTTCTTTCTTTCTTTCTTTCTTTCTTTCTTTCTTTCTTTCTTTCTTTCTTCCTTCCTTCCTTCCTTCCTTCCTTTCTTCCTTCCTTTCTTTCCTTCTTTCTTCGTCTGTCTCTTTTTTTGCTGGAAAGAAGGTTTTTTTTATTTTATTTTTTTTGGCACGTGCTTTGTTGTAAAGTTATGTGCTGGAGTCGAAAGGACCGAGAAGACCCAACGAAGGTGGCTCAGAGGACTCACTGAGATTCCGTCCCCAGTGAGTAAAGAACCTGCAAAACAAGTCAGCTTTATTCAGGATTGGCAGTGTAAACTTGTGCCCCGTCACCTCAGCAAAGGAGGACCGTGCGCCCAGCCACGAACGTGACCTCGGTGTCATTAAGGTAAAGCAGGACCACATGCCCAGCCATGAACGTGACCACGATCTCCAACTTCCATCCTTCTCCCTTCCTAGGGTTCATCCAGGGGTCAACCAATGGCATTCCAAGAAGCAGAGAAAGCAACAGCTAGAGAACCCACAGGGCAAGCTGCCCTACCCCAGCTGCCTCTGGGCCCCGCCCCTCACACTCTGCTTTGCGAAACACCCATCAGGCTGCAACGCTCTGCGCACATCTCACTCCACAGCAGGGCACTGTGGCAGAGGAGCGACTGTCCGTGGCAGGGCAGGCGGAGGTGGCAGGCACAGCAAGCCTCTCGCCCACTTCCCTTCCATCCTATGCAAGCCACGGGCTTTGGGTGTGATACCACCCACACCCACGGTGCAGCTTCCATTATCCACGCCCGGTTCTACGATAAATCAATTCAGTCATGGCTCGTGCTCAGCCCCAACGTTCCGCACCCTCATCCTGCACTGCAGATCGAGGATCCAGCCACTGCCCACTCCCCTGAACGCATGAGGCTTTGGGAGGAGGTTCAGACCGAAGACCTAACAGAGGGCACGTGCGTCTTCATGGGCTCCTTAGCCACTTGTCAATGCTTTGTGATGACGTCTCACATCAGGAGCCTTCGCTTGACGACAGAGAGCCCATGACTCTCAAAGGCTGTGACCTCAAATAAGAGAGTGGGCCTGAAACTGAGCCGAGGGGTGTTGGCTAATTGTGTGCAGGTGTTTGCCATATAGTATGATTAGCTTATACATCTCCACCTGCAACTTGATCCAAAACTGATGGCTGTCTACTCTCTCCAGAGGCCATGGGAGGAAGATACCCAAAGGAAGGACTGAACTTCTCCTACCGTATCAGACCATCCTTGGGCAGCTTTTGAGAAGACTCTATCCTCACAGAAGATGTGGTGATGGTGGGGACACAGGCAGGGCTCCTTAAGTCTCTGGTGGGAGGGTGGTAGTACAGAAATGTGGAAAGAAAGATTTTAGAAACACTGGAGAATGCTGGGAAGTAGCATTAAGAGTCAGCTGTGGGTTATGGAGAGGGGAGCTCAGCGTGCAGCAGAAGCCTCCGTGTTCAGACAGGCAGAGGTGATCCACATAGGCACCTGGAAGGCTGCAGTCCTTCTGCATAGAAGAAGGAAGAGGAGGAAGAAGAGGGGGTGTAGGGGTGGAGGGGAGGAGGAAGAGGAAGAGAAAGAGGAAGAGAGGAGCAAGAGGGTAAGAGGAAGAGGGGAGGAGGAGGAATCGGAGAAGGAGGAGGAGTAGGTAGAGGAGGAGGAGGAGGAGGAGGAGGAGGAGGAGGAGGAGAAGAAGAAGAAGAAGAAGAAGAAGAAGAAGAAGAAGAAGAAGAAGAAGAAGAAGAAGAAGAAGGGAAGGAAGGAATGTTTTGTATTCTACCATGACTATTGTGTTCTTTTATTTTTTTTTAAGAGTAGGAAAAGTTATTGGGAAAATGAATGGGGAATAGGAATGGGACTAGTAATAGCTCCTGAGAGACAGGAGGGCCCTGGTGGGTCGCCATAGACTGCTGAGTTCTATATTTTGGTTTCCTAATTTAATGTGCATAAAGCATTACGGGTCGTTTTAGAACACCTTCTCTAAGACCTCTGACTGGTAAGGCAGGACTTCCTAGTGCCTGTGACCATACAGTGGACTTGCTGGGACCTAAGTGTTAATTGCTTCTTC
The DNA here is from genome assembly GCA_004027025.1 of Myocastor coypus. NCBI lineage: Eukaryota > Metazoa > Chordata > Mammalia > Rodentia > Myocastoridae > Myocastor > Myocastor coypus. The sequence goes on from PVJA010001571.1 coordinate 115,631, forward strand.
TTTGAATTTAAAACATGTGGGAGCTCAAAAGGTTAGTTGTCCTGTACGGTCCTCCCTCTATGACCTGCTGTATCTTTTCCCAAGCAAGCTGAGGTAGGGAATATGTGTTTGGCGTCGAGATCAGATACTTCCATTATAAATCAGTGTGCGATCAGTGCTTAAGTGAACAGAGAACTTTTAAACATGCAGCTGTCCACATTCAAAGGCTTTGCCTTGTTACAAAACAAGAGCTTCCGTGTTTGTGTTAGTGCTGAATTTTAAAATCAAGAACTCTGTTTAACCCTGTACGCAGGCATATTTTCAAATCGGAATCTGAAGGATCATTAGTGATCAGACTTACCTGTAGCACAGGCTAGAGTCTCTCCTGTGACATCAGAGGAGCCACTTTGCATAGCTGGCTCATGTTCACTTTCCTACAAAAACTCATAAAGCATGTGGTGTGTGTGTGTGTGTGTGTGTGTGTGTGTGTGTGTGTAGAGAGAGAGACAGAGAGATGCAAAAGGTAACTGTGTAAACTTGGGAAAGCAGTTTATCAATCACATTTTGCATAAACCCCTGAAAGAAAAGAAGCCCACATACATACATGAGATGTTGACCATTGCCAAGACAGATGAGGCTACTGGGCAGGTAGAGGCTGGTACAACTGAACTGCATTTCATTGTCTTTGTTGTTTTTTATATCTAATGAAATGCCATTGACCTATTCTTATTTCCTAAAAGAGGATATTGAAACAAAGGAAAGCAAAAATATCTTCCCAGTGGGTGTAACATGAAAAATTAAGACATCACAATCTGAAAGTAAAAACACACTTAAGAAAGACTGCATTCTCTCTTCAGCATAATTTTGAATATAGCTCTGGCTCTTCCTCACTTAGCGTTCTGGCGCCCTGGTAGCATATGCTTCCCGGTGTTGCTTCTTCTTTCCTTGACATTATCCAAAATTTACAGAGCTCCAGATTTCGGCATCCAAGCAGGACTAATTATCACAGCCCAGCAGATGGTGTGCTCCAGATGATATGTAACAAAAGGTGCATTAACATCTCTTCATAATCGACAGGCCACCGGAACGCCATTTTCTTCTCCATTCCTTTGTGAGGCATTATCTTAAGGAGGTTGAGGCAGGACCAGCCACAGGATAAATTTCTTGCCTCTCTTGTGACAAATATCCGGGAATTCACGGCTATCAGTGACAGCTCAGCTGGCAGAGGCTGTTGTTTGGCGCCAGGAGGATGCGCCAGCTTGTTCTCTAATGCATGGGTTCTCATCCTGTGAGTACGTGAGGCAGAAGATCAGGGCCTCCGGTGCAGTCGCAAAGTGTGCACTGGGAGAACGTGTGGCTGGATGAAGCAATAATCCACTCAACACAAAACCCCTAGATTTGCTTTTCATTTAAGTCACAAGGCACAGCATGGAAGAGTGTAACCTGTGAAAAGATGTATGTATTAAAGATTATAGGTGTGTGTTTTCTTCAAGGGTCACCATCCCAGTGAAGAATAAAGACAAAGATGAACAGTTAGGACTGGTAAGAATCCAGAGCTAAAAGAACAAAATGCAAACTAACACAAAAGATCCACTGGGCGAGCACGTGGGAAGGGAACCAGACCCTGGGGTGGGCGTATATTACTTCTCTTTCGTGAGAAACCCAAAGAGTAAACGATTTAAGATGCGAGAGATTTTAAAATAGTTTTAAAATAAAAGATTGATGTTAAGAAATGGGCAGGTAGGTTTTGGGGATGGGATAGAGATGTAGGGCCAGAAGCAAAGGGTGGTCCAGGAAGGAAAGAAGGAGGGGTGTAACGGGGTTACACGCACGGCACCCACCCCCACAGAGGGCACGCTGGCCTGGGCATTGTGCATGTAAGCACACACTAACACAAGTAGAAGACAAAAACATTCAGAAACACCTCAGACACCTCAAAGAAAAAGAAAAATTAATTTGTGAATAGAAAAAAATATTTTCCAAAGTTGACTTTTAATTAGAAAGAAAAGCAACAGCACAGAACAGAGCGCCCTAAACTCCTAGAATACCAAATGAGGATGTGTCTCAGAATAAGGATTTGAAAGAAGGAAATGAGGAAAACACAAATGAAGAATTACAGTGCAAATTAAGGAAAATAGTTCCAGAAGTAAGAAAAATTCTGGAGACGGAAATATGGGAAAGACGAGGGAGAAATAATTATACTATTAAATATGAATGTTTAACCCAATAAATGCCATATTTTAGCTTGAAAGATAATACACAGTTTAAAAGTCTGTGTTGAGATTGTTTACGGAGATAACAGTGTAATTTACTTGTCCATTTCCAAAAGAAATTTTGAACATCAATCTATTTATTTATCTATTGGCATTTAGCACAGGGTCTCACCGCATAGCTTGGACTCCTGGTGATCCTCCTGTTTTCAGCCTCCCAAGCTCTGGGGCGGCAGGTGCCTGTCACCACACCCACTGTCAATCACTGTCTCAGTGGGCCCTAGGGGTGAGATCCATATGGCGTGGGGGTCCGGAGAATCAAAGCCCAGTCCCTGCATCTGCCTAAGCTCGTGCTTTAATCCACTGAGCTATCTGGCCAGCCTCTTGAACATCAATTTATAAGAAAGGAAATTTATATGCTGTTTCAATTTCTTCCATTGGAGAGACAATACAATATTTATTCATGTGATGGTGCAGTAGGTATAGGGAAAGGGAACGAAACTGCTTAAAAGGGGGAAAAACTGGAAGAGGGGAAAAGACAAAAGAAGCAGGGGAAAAAGACAGCGTGACATATCCACAAGATAGGTAAAGTGGTTGTACTGCTAACTTCTGTTAGTCCCTTGAATGGGAAAGCTGGTGCTGATATTGTCTGATCAGTGTGGCCTGCCTGTACCTGATAATCTGAGCAAGAGCTTTGAAGATAATAATATATAACATAATAATCAATGTTGATTTCCTGTCACCTTGTTTTGAAATTCTGTGAACATTTTTATTGCTTTTGTCTCTTTAAAATAAAATAAAAAGAAATCTTAGAATCATCTATATTAATAAAAAGTATCTCCTTATCTGCAACACTGCAAGCAAAAAGATAAGGAAAAAATGATAAAGATTATTCTACATTTCTGATCAGCGAGATAGCTCAGAGGACTGAAACACCTGCTTAGGCACGTTTAGGGGAACACAGGTACCGACATTCAGTCCCTGGTGTCAGCCTCTCCCCTAGGGCAGGCTGAGCTGGGTACCGAGTTGGGGCACAGTGGTCCACGCCTGAAATCTGGGGACTGGGGAGGCTGAAAGCAGGAGAATCATCGTAAGTCCGGGCTACACAGTGAGGCCCTGTACTAAATGCACAAAAACAGGAGAGGCTGGAAATAGGAGAACCAGCAGGAGTCCAAGCTATGCAGTGAGATCCTGCAAGCACACACATCTAAAAACAACAACACAAATAAACAAACAAAAAACCCCTCCAAGTAACATGTTCTAATTTGAGCTTAGTATAAGTGAGAAATATAGTTTCAATTTTAATGCGACTGTTTTCTACTGAGCCAGTACAAATGAATGATGTGGGCATGACAGACTCATTGATAAGGAGATACTCTTTACTTAGTTTTACATTGAGGACGGCAGTGCCTTAAAGCCTGCTGGCCAAACGCAGGGCCGGGGAGGAAGGCTCTCGGGTCTGCACGGCATAGGGACACCACACTCCGCAGGGACAGAGCCTGCTGGAGCCCGCACACGAAAGGGGCCTCACTGAACTTCAGTGCTCTAACGTGGAAGCGCCGCCTGCCTACAACCCTAAAGATAAGAAGAAAGCCGCCAGTCCTCTGGAAGGACAACCCAGCGAGCAGGAAGCTTCAAGGGAACAGCCACAGCCATGCAAAAGCGGGAAAGGGAGCGGAAACAATGAACGGGGCATCTAAGCGACAAATTCTATCTTAAGCGTAAGTTCAAAAACGTGGAACAGACGCGACATATTTACGTATCCCTGACTGCAATTGTCTTGAGCCTCTTGTCGCACGCGTGCTGCGATTTGCCTGGAAGCAGGCCACACAGAGGCCTTTCCTACTCGACTTTGCCTACGGCATGCGACTCAGCGGAAGACACCATGTGAAAGGCGTGGAAACGCGTACCGGCCACGTACGTCTTCGGACTCCCACGCCCCCAGCCCACTAACTCGAGAGGAGGTGGGCGCACCTCTCTGGGTGCTCTGGCTCTGTTGAACCTGAACTCCAGGTGGGCAGCAGAGACACTGAGCTTTGCCCACGACACGGGGCCAGCCTAGGGGGTGTCGGGACCCTGCGTCCCGCACGCGTCCACGTGTGTAGCTCCTCCTCTGCGTGCACATCTGGCCATTCTCTGCCTGTGGTTTGGGTGTAAATTGACCGGAAGCTGAATGCCGTGGTACTCACAGGTTATTTCCTGTTAATTTCAAGCTTTCTTTTGTGGCTCGAGTTCTTTTCTTCTAGTTGTTGTTAATCTAATGGTTGCTTCATGCGGTTCCTTCTTGCCTGCATTTACCGAAACGCTTCCTGTGCGCCGGGGAGCCGTCACTCTTCACCCCACACCTCCCTGTGTGTGAGTTCATCCCCTCCCAGCGGGCAGCATTGGCTCCCATGATGCCGTAAGCAAACGTCAATAGCTTCCAGTGAGAGTAAACATTTATTTTACTAATCTATCAGTCAGTGAAGTGAGGAGGATTACATTTTTTATTGGTGTCATCCAAGAATGTTGAGACTTTTCATGAAGTTCTTTAGAAAAGTCAACACCTCTTTCCTGGCAAAGACTTCCCGCTTGCTAAAGCAATTACAGGAGAGACAATATGTCCTTGACTGCAGAACAGATAAAGATATAATTATAATCAAGTAATCTTGAGCAAATGATCATGAAAGTCACCCAGAAATATTAAAGTTGAAATAAACAAAACTCTCCATCACAAGTTCTAACACTGACTGGGGATACATGAGAGGAGACCAAAATCACCTGTTTAAATGGAAACAGAATTCAAATGATTTTCTCGAAATGCTATACATTGGTTTAGTTGGGCTAAAATTACCTTTATTTGACATCATGTGAACAAGCTGTCATAAAACAAATGTGAATGAAAACTTTGGAGTTAAAATAACAGATGCGGAAGCAGGGGCTATCGGACGGCAGGGGATGGAGGCAGCGCTCCACCGCACGGCTTAGGAGAGCAAGCAGCCTCTGAACGAAGAGCTTCTGGTAAATTAACTTTCAGTAATCTACAGCGAAGATTTCTATTTACCTGCAAAATGACTCCTTACCAGAAAATATAAACAAGCCTTTGCATGAAGCCATATTATCATGTTAAAACAAACAAATGCCTGTAAAATAATTGTTGGATTTCCACAGACATGATTAATTAAACACATAATTCATGCGCTGCTGTCTGGTACAATAGTTAGACTTTAGGGTCTGATGTTGACTCAAGTAGATTTTCCATATTCTATTTTAATTCCTTCTCTGGCAATAATCCCCTACATTTTCTGTGCCTAATCCTATGCATTGATGTTTATGACTGCATTTTGTAAGTAAGCAGATGATGCCTGTAATACAAGACTCTGTGTCCTTGGGGAGCCAAAACCTGACTTTTCAGCTCTGAAATAATCATAGCTCCTAACTTTCTGACTTCTTTACATTTGCAGTCTTGAGGGATGATAATGGGGTTTTTGCTTCCCTTGCCCATGGAGGCTATGTAAATTGATAAGTATGAAAAGCAATGGTGGGTTTTGATTTTCAGAGCAGGATTAAGATAGGCAAAGTTTTTTCTGTTACTCGCAGAAGTTCTAGAAAGTAGAGAACAAATGAAGTGACCACTCAGAGACTCGGACGTAACGCTACGTTCTGTCATTTATCAGCTTCCGGACCTTGAAAATCTGAAGAACCTCAACAATCAATTCTGTTTTCTGTGAGATGTGAGCAACAGTTCCTCCTTCGTGGTAAAATTACAAATATGGTAATGCATGATCGAAACTAGCCGTATTTGAAATATGGTTGGTGACTGGAAATGGATGTTTTCGGTCATGTTAAGAGGTCTCTTCCCAGGAAGTATATTGACTGACTTTTCTCTCATGTGACAATGAGCAGCGGAGACTGATGGAGCCTGCGCTCATCACAGAGCCTATGTCCCATGGAGGGCCGTGGCCATACTTCCGTCATATATACATTTATTCTTCTAAAAGTCATCTGATTTGATTAATGTGCTGTCCCTTAGAGCACCCCATCATTCTTCGAATTAGGTTCTGTTCTCTGAGAATTTTGGCAGCATTCAAGATGCCATCTTCTCACTGAAAATGGCTTTCATCAATGTGAGTGGAAATGAAACGCACAGAAGAAGCAATTGACGCTGTGTCTCGGAAGACATGCAAGCTCGTAGGACATCGCTCAGAGCGAGGCAGGAGAGGGGAGCCACTTCAGAGGGAGCTAAAGTCCATTACAGCAACAGCTGGGCTATGCATCTCAGTAAGGCGAAGGCATTTTACAGTTATTTATTTCTACAGTTAGCAATTTCAAGAAATCTTTGAAGCCATGTGTCCGATTTAAATCAAGGAAATTGGCCCAATCCTGAAACCATTTTTATGTGTCAGTGGCTGAGCTGTGATACAAATAACAGCCACACAAAGACAATGTCTTTAACTTTAGTTTTGCAGCTGGAATGCTTGATTCATGACTGGCATCTTCCTTGGCGTCTCTATGCTGACTGAGAGATGGGGCAGGCACTTAATGTTTGACTCGTAAAGAGCCCCAGCTTGTGGTTATATATTTAATCATTCCTGCATGTCATTATTTTAAGAGGCCAGAGAAAGTGCAATATTAATTCAATAAGTACTTATTTTGTCTCTCTGTGTACCAGACAATGCTCTGCGTGCTTACAACACAATAAGGAAGAGCACGGACAAAGAAGATGTCACTGTCACATTAGTGTGTCAAATGGAATTAATGGCAGTGGAGAAGTAAATGATTCGCTATGCTAGAAGGTGGTAGGATGCATGAAAAGGAAACAGGATAGGACAGTGGAGAACTGAGTAAGAGTAGCAGAGCAGTCACTGAGTAGAGGCGCTGAGAGGAATGTGGCTTCTTGCTGCCTGTGAATAGGCCAAAGTTCCCCACCTGGTCAGGGCATCTAGAACAAGGGAAATAAAAGTGCAGGACTGGGGGTGCAGTGCAGCTGGAGAAGGTGAGAGGGTCGGGGCAGCCCAGAGGCCAGGCGCCCTGGGACCTGTGCCACTCTAGGACTTGACAACTTCAGGATTTTTAGTAAAACCATACCATAGCATGGCGTGGTATTTTGAAGGTCATTTGGTCTTGTACGTCCAGAATAAACTAAAGAAGTTTAAGAATAAAAAAATGGGACAATGTCCAGGAAGCAAGTATGACAATCCAAACAAGAGTGCTGCTCAGATGTTCTGGATGGCAGTGAGCAGCCTCTGCCATAAACATAACCTTCTCTGCCAGTTCTCCGCTGGATTTATTTGGTTGTAGCTTGAAACTCTCCACATTGATTGGTAGTGATTACAACGCTGGAGAAACTCCTCAGTGCAGGCCAATGGGTCCCGTTCAGCAAGATTCTGTAACTGCACCACGCTGCTGGGCAATGTGTTCTTTCTGCCATACGTGTTGGTTGTACACTGGCTGCTCGCAAAGTGGTAGTAGGTGAACTTCTACCCCACTGCAGCTCCCAGACCTAACCGGAAGCCACACCTGGGACACCCAGCAAGAGGAGCCATATTGACTCTAGAATAGATCTATTTTAAACCTACTTGTTGTTTTTCAAACTTTACTTTTGAGGAAGAACGTGATTTTTTTTTTCAAGTTTCAATTTTTTATTGTTTAAATTTAACAATGGTTATATTACATATTTTCATCATCAGATCAGTTTAGATTAATACATATAGGTATATAAGATTGATCAAACAATTAAACATTAACCCTTCTAAATCAACATTACTTTTTTTTTCTTTTCCCCTTTCTTTTCTTTGAAAGTTGACATATTGCATA
>PVJA010001572.1:9031-75732 GCA_004027025.1 Myocastor coypus
TTTTTTCTTAAAATTATGATGTACCAAAAAAATTATGATGTACCAGGAATCTTCCTCTATAATGGCAGGGGGCTCTGGTTAGTGAGAACACTTCGGTGACTGTAATGGGTTCTATTGCAGGTTAACACCTACATACTTGAAAGCTGAACGGAATAAAAGAACATGTACAGGAATTAAAGTCAATGTAACTTCTTCCTACAACACAATTTCCTTAATTACAATTTTGTCCACTCTTATGAGGTCCACAAGAGTTAAATGGGCTTATAATGTTCCTGGTTTTAAACACTTGGATTCTCGATTCCCCTAAGTTAATGAAAAGTCACATTTTCACAGTCTAGGGTGACAAAGTACCACAGCAAAAAGAGTAAAAAGCTAACCCCTTCTATCTCCTAGCAGGGTGGGAAACTTGAGAACATTACTGGACCTAAGTAAGCTTCTGTCTCATAATTTTTTAATGAAATTGTTGTTGGAATTAAATAATTTGTGCAACATGCCTGGTGTCGGGCATATCTGAAGCTCTCATGTTGTCTATAGTTAACAAAATCCATTTCAGCGCTTCTAAATGGTCTCATTAACAGTATTTTTGCAGCAGAGCATGGTCAGCATAAAGCAGTTTCAATCCAAGCAGCCTAGCTCCATAGGTTTCATATAGTAGCCAACGTGTTTCTCGTCAGCATAACCGCCCCCTTACGCCCATGCTCAGGTGCGGAGCCAGGGCCCCAGACCTTGTGACACTCCTTCCCTCTGAGAGCACCCAGGCTCTCAGACCCGAACTTCCAAACGTAAACCATCCTAGAGCCTCTCAGGACATCTCTGAGCCTGGTGCAGGTGGCAGCTGGCGCCCGGGCCACAAACAGAGCAGGATAGAGGTTGAACAGGCTGAGGAGGCAAGAGACGCCCCCGCTTGGCGACCTCCTTCCGCGCCTGCCACTGCAGGCGGGGACTAGAGATGCAGCGGCGGGCAGGGGCCTGGCCGGGGAACTCTGCCGTGCGCTGGCTGAGGCCCGGAGCACACCGTCTCCTTGCATCACTAACCACAACACCGCGGGTCCCCCTGCGGGCCGGCGCGACCGAGCAGGCAACCGCCGAGGGCTGAGGTGTCGAGGCGGCCACCCGCGCAGCGTGGGCCGGGGGCGGCGCCCGGCGCAGATGGCGCTGGCAGCCGGGCGGAGGATGCTCGAGTGCAGACACCGATCCGGCAGCAGGCAGTACCCCACGCGCCCGCCGCGCCGGCCAGAGGGAAGAGCACTTCTCCTGCAGCCCGCAGCCCGCAGCCCGCAGCCCGCAGGTCCCGTCCGCAGAGGCGGGGCGTGGTGCGGTCCACAAAGCCCCGGTCCGCGCTCCGGCCCGCCGTCCTCCCCGCATCTGAGTCCCGTCCGGAGCGGCGGGCGTGGAGCGGAGCGGCCTCGCCCCGAACTCGGCGGTGCGCGCAGGTGTGGGCGCAGCCGAACAAAGCCCACGCCCAGATGCCCCGAGGTCGGGCGGGGCTCGCGAGCGGTGCGCCCTCGCCGGGTCGCGACCCCCGCCCTCGGCGTCCCTGCCGGGAAGCCCGGAAGCCGGGAAGCCGCGGAGCCGGGCCCGGCTGGGAGCCCCGCGCACCCGCTTCCCGGAGAAGCGGGCGCGGCGTGGGCAGAAGTTGCCGCGCGGCGAGGGCGAAGAGGCTGGCGGCCGCGTCAGGGGCCCGAGGGGCGGGAGCAGCCGGCGCCGCCTGACAGGAGTCGCCGCGCCGCGCCGCGCCGAGAGACCCGCCGGGCACGCACCGAGCTACTCACGTCTTCGCGCCGCGCCGCCGCTCCACCGGGGCGACCGTCCTGAACCCCGGAGCGCAGCTGTCGTTCCCGTGTGACGAGGCGGTAGCCAGCAGCGGCCGCCGCCTCGCCGCCCAGCGCTGTGCCCCGCGCCCGCCCGCCCGCGCGTCTGAGGCTCGGAGCGGCGCGCGCCGCCCGCGACCCCGTGAGGAGAGGCCGCCCGCGCCGCGCGCCCCCCCGTCCGGACGCGCGCCCCCCGCCCGGACGCGCGCGCCCCCGTCCGGCGCCGGCCCGCGCCCCGCCGACCCCTGCCTCACCTGCGCCAGCGCGCCGCCGCCCTCGCCGCCGCCGCCGGCCTCAGGAGCCCGCGAGCCGCGCCGCCGCTGCGGGAGGGGCCGGGCGCGGGCGGCTGCGTGCGGGCTGCGAAAGACGCTCCGCAGACGCTGGCGTTTCGGTGCCGCTCTCATAGGTTTAGGTTTCGGTGGGAGGTCTGTGTCTCCCTCCCCACCCTCTCTCCCTCCGTCTTCTCTCGCAGCTTTAAAGAAAAAAACAAAAACACAGAAAGCCAAGTAGCGCCCAGCGCCCTCCACCCCGCTCAGCAGGGAGGGCTGGGTCGGGCGGGCGTTTTGTGGGCCTCTTTTGCCTCCCAGCGCCGGCTCCCGCGGCCCTACGAGGCGCGTCCCTGCGCAAGGCAGGTGCTGTCTCTGTAGCTGTGGGCGGTGGGTTTCCGGGCCGGTGAAGGGAACAGATTGAGAGAGGTACTTGTGGTCGGATGCGGGAGCGTGGTGGAGCTTCGTGGCGTTCGTGCGTGGGAACTACTAAGGGGACTCTCCAAAAATACAATATTTGGAGAAACAGGGCATGCGGTGTCGCCAGCGGGCCGCGCTGAGGAACCCCGCTTCTCTGGGTGCTCCCCTGGGACTGAAGAAAACACCTCGGAGCTTCCTGCCACCGGCACCCCGCCGACCTCCAGGGCCTGGGTGCTCAAGAAGAGGAAGGGTGTCCTCGGCTCCTGGGCACACCTGCCCTGACCCCCCCCCCCCACCACTCACCACTTGGACCCGCTTCCCTCTGCACAGAGAAAGTGGCTCTTTTTCCCCTTCCCTGCTACTAGCCATCCCGTGTCCTTCAGTCCTGAAGCAGTGTGAAGCTCTCTGCCTTGCGGGCCCCGGCCAGAGTTCACCCCCTTGCCCCTCACTGTTCTCAAGCTGGTCTGTGTTCCATGGCACTCACCCAGGGACCTCGTACCAGTATTAATTGCTCAGAAATACTTTTATTTATTTTTTTAATGTATTTGGTATAGGGTCTCACTACGCAGCTCAGACTTGTAGTGATCCTACTGTTTTCAGCCTCCCCTAAAAAGAAAAGAAAAATGATTCTGTGGTACTACTTGAACATCTGCACTGTTTCTCTGCTATCTAAAAATAAATTCCAGGTCTCCTGTGCTTTTCAATCTGCTTCTGACTCACCTACCTCTTTTTCCTCAGCGAGAATTTTCATAACTAAGCCCCTGCCTGTGCGAGTCCTACCTAGAATATTGTACCATCTCTTGTTCATCCAGCAAACTCTTGATCATCCTTCAAACCACCCACTTGGTTGTTGCCTCTTTGGTGAATGTTTTCCTGAGGCTGTGTATTGTAAGCAACTGCTTGCATGCCTCATTCCAAACAGTTCATTTATTTAAGAACGATTTGTTCTATTTTTGTGTGATCTGATCCCTGGCAGATACAAAGGAAGCCACACACAACCATAATATCTCAGCTCACACCCTGTCATCCATCATTCCTACCTGTGAAGAAGACCTGAGCCCCTCAGCTCCCTTCTTGCCAGGACTCTTGGGGTGTCCCTTTGTGTCCTTTTCATGTCCACCTACTCTTCCAAGGCTGCCCCTTGGACATCCAAGACTTCAATCTATCACTTCAGTGATTTGCTGACCGTGTTCTTTCTCTTGAATTCTACAGGGCAAGTCTCTGAGATGGGGAAAAGACATTCTCTCCTTTGTTCTTACCCTGGCTCTGCATGACAGTATTTCCCCTGGGTACTGAACCAACAAGCTGTGGCCCCTGTGTACAGCCTCTTAAAGACCCTCCTTGACTCCTTTGGCTTCTTCTGGAATTGCACTTCCTTTTTAGAGCTCATTCCAGGCCCATGAAAACAGGACAGAAGAAGAAGTCTGTGAGGGCCACACCAGTCCTGAGCACTTGGAGACTACTTAGCATACAGAGGTGCTGGGGGTTGTTGATGGATGACTACATGAATGAATCTTCAGCATATGACAGCTTCTCTGAGTGCAGCTTTCCTCATTAATACAGGTAGAATAGCAGAGGGTCAACTTAACACACTGGACAGGATCTAGCACACTAATAAATTGATGCTTGAATTCAAAACAAAATAATAAACAAGAAGCCCATAGAGGAAAATTCTTCAGAGGAGATGGGAACCACATTAACAGAACAACGTTAAAATTAAATGTTGATGCTCTATGTGGTTGCAAAAACACAAAGTTATTTTAAATTTCCAGTTTATGGTTTCAACTGCACTGCAGCCTTCCATTGCTGGGGATTAGTCTCCCCAGAGGATGAGCCACTGGGAGAACCAAACAGCTGCCGAAATGAAGGGAGCATGGGAGGAGGGGCTGGAAGAATGATCTGAAAAAGGATTAGGCAGATGCCTGAGTGGGCAGAAGGACTTTCTAAGGCATTCTGTTTGATTGGCTTGGTGATGCATATGGCATTCTGAATTGGCTGCGCTGCCAGTGATATGCACGACTCACCTCCTCACCCGCTACCCTCCCTCTCCCTGAGCCTTAGCCAGCCTACAGGAGGGCAGCGAATAAGGTGAGTCTGTCATCTTCCTCACTTGATCTCCTCACTTGATAACACTGGAATTTTCCACAATCCCGGGGTGGTTAGGAGCACTTCACATGGGCAGTTCCATGCAGGGGATACCTTTGTCTTCCCTTTTCAGAAATGAGGCAAGAGAAGTTAAATAACTTGCAGAGATGACATAGCCAGCTGCAAAGATAGGACTCAAGCCCAGGTCCTGGGATTCTAAGAGCCCTCCAACTTAGCCACACTGCCATGCTGCCTGCCAGTCACAGCACACTAAAAGTTTAATTGTTTGTTTTGATGGGTGCATCAAAAGGATGGCATTGAACAGGGAATCAGAAAGCCCTGGAGCCCCCCAGTGGTGTCTGAGGTGAATACATTTTTTTTTTTTTTTTTTAACTTTCTCTTCTTTTGCAGTCCTCTTTTTCAAAATTCTTCCTTTTCTACTGTTTTTTTTTTCTCCTTGCCTTATTTTTCATCCCAGTCTCCTTAATCCACATCCATGCCTCAGGCCCCCTCAGAGGAGGCAGTGCTTTTAGCTGTGCTCTAAAACCCGTTATTAAGTTCTCTGAGCCTTAACAGAGATCCGGTGATGCTGATAATGAGCTGTGTTTTCATAAGCAAGTTACTTCTCTTTCTGCCTGCTCCCCTACTGTGAAATGAGAGAGCTGGGCTAGGTGAACAGGGAAATTCTTTCCTGCTGTATCATTTTATGATTCAGGGGGTAACCAGGAGCACTGATATGACTCGATGACTCGTCTAGTAAAACTCTGATGAAAGCTGCCTGAATTTTGGGTCAGGAAGATTGGTGCATGAAAAAGAAAATCTGTTATATGGTAGTGTCAGGGTGATTTGCTATAAAAAATGGCTTCTCTTTTCTTCCTTTTTGAGGGAGGGGGAATGATGAGACAGGATCTTCTATGTAGTTCAGGCTGGCTTTGAACTCACCGTGTAGCCCAGGCTAGCCTTAGACTTGTGGCAATCCTCCTGCCTCAGCCTCCTGAGTGCTGGTGTTACTAGTGTGTACCACCAAGCCCAGCAAAAATGGCTTATGCCTTTGTTATCATCTTAAGATTCTGTGGCTGAGCAACGTGCATTAACGTCCTACATGAACAGGCATTATAATTCAGTATTGTCAAAAACCATAGTTATTATCTGGGAAGTCTGTACAGTGTTCCCACCAATCCCTCCCCCAGATCTGTGCCCTCATGCAATCCCTACCCTTACTGTGTTAGCTTCTGTCACTGGAACAAATATCAGGCTCTCCGTTTCAGAGGCTCAAGTCCATGGCTGGTTGGCCTCACTGCTTCCAGGCTTGTGCTGAGGGATTACATCAAGGTAGAATTGTGAGAGGAGCAAAGCAGCTCATGTCATGACCAAGTCCAGAAGAGATAAGGGAAGAGACAGGGATCCCACAGCCTCCTTCAAGGATGCACCCCAATGGTCCTTACTAGACTACACCCCTGAGAGATGCCAATCTTCAGTGCACAGACCTTCAGGGAACATTCTAGATCCAAATTACAGCAAATACGGCCCAGGCCAAGTGACTCGCTTCAAAATTAACCAAACCAGTGGATATCACACCTGCAGACCAGGTTATTCCTCATTTGCCTTCTCGTTGAGAAGACATGAGTTTCTGGGTGGCAAGCTGCCCCCTAGAGGCTCACATGGTGAGGAGCTGAAGGACAGCACCGGCTGGCAGCGTGTGAGGACAGAAAGGAGCTGAACACTGCCACCATCACATGAGAAACTTGAAAACCTGTCATCCCTCAGCAAGTGTTGGGGTGACACCAGCTCAGGTTGACCATGGGAGGCCCTGTGCCAGCAGACTTGGAGAAGCCATGTTTCATTTCCTGACTCACAGAAATTGGAAGATAAATGCAATTCTGTCTCAGTTACTCTTCTCTTGTTGCTGGAACAAATACCTGATGCCCAAAATGAAGGAAGGAAAGATTTATTTGGTTCACAGTTGCTGGAGGTTTCAGTCCATATTTAGCTGGCTCCAAGATAGAGGGTCACATAGCAGAGAGCAGCAGTTAATGATGGCAGAACAGCAACAATGCCAACAGAAAGAGTATCTGTCTCTCTTATATTACATTCAGACTCTCTGCCCCAGTTCCAGCAGTATTAAGACCCATAATCCCAGCCTTGGACCACCCATAAGCCCAGTGGATCAGGAATTAATCACAAACTCTTGAAGTCCCCTTCCCAATACTACATGAAACTTTTTGGGGGCCAACTAGATACAAACCAAACATATTCCCATTAAGGTGTTAAATCCATCACTGACAGTTGTTTAAACGTATTTCAGAGCTCTGATCCTGCATCTGACCTCACAAATGAAAGTATTACTTCCTGGCTAGGAAAAGGACAAAACCTTTCTACAGCCATTGTCACAAGGACCCAGTGCTGCATTAAGAAGCAGTTCGGAGAGGGATGAGGCATCAGTGTGACTTTCCAAGTTTGCCTCAGTCATTCCTAGCTCAACACCTCAGCATCACACTACATGCTGTACCACTCCTGGGTAGACGTTCACTGCACCCCACCCAGAGCTGGTCCTTTACCCTCAGCTGCCAGCCGCAGTTTCAGCTGGCCCGCATCACTAAAACTTTATGGTGCATGACTGTTACTCATTATTGATAATAATAGTATATGCAGTTCTCTATATATTTACTATACACGCCTGATGCTAGGTGTGCAGTGTCAAGCACCTGACTGCTGAGCCGTGGAAAGTTTCCACAGATGCAAAACACCAGTCACTCCCCTGTGCTTTTCCTCACCATCTGCTACACAACCACGGAAGTCTGGGTGCAAGCCTCACACCATTTGGGCAGGCAGCAAACAGAAGCAGAAATCCGAAACTCATTTCTTGCCTGGTGCTTGGTAACACAGCATCTCCACACCTAGCCAAAAGGAGGCGATTGCAGCCCTAGGAGGAAGCGTGACCTGCGTGGCTGTCCTAGGTGGATTTCTTCTCAGTGAGCCTGTGAGCCACTGGGTTGGCTCGACCCACCCCCCACGCCTGGGAAACCAAGGTGGAAAGAGCAGGAGCATGTGCAGTGATAACAAGCCTGCTCCTGTAGCCAACTCCTCCATCTGTTCCTACAGCTTCCACTACAGGAATGCACAGAGGTTCTGCTAAGCATTTAAGTCCAGCAGTCAGCTCTTGCAGACAGGGTCATCAAGGACAGGAAAGTGCAGTTCAGGAAAAGATATGCTCACAAGCACTCCTGCTCTGTGCCCTTTGCCTCTGGCCTGAGGGGTGACGATGACAGGTACAGTGAAGATGGATGCACAGTGGAGGAAAGAAAGGAAGTGCTTCAGATGCAAGGCTCTAAAAATCTAAGTGAGCAGAGATACAGTGGCTTGCTGATAAGGGACAATCAATAAATATGGCGAACATTTAATTTTTTTAACTCATTACAGTGAAAGGCACATTGCCAAGAATCATGGGATAAGTGCATTTGAGGTGAGATGGAATATTTTAAGGTCTATTTAATGGCAATTTGTCATTTCCTATAATAAAAATTTTAAAATTTGAACATTCACTGTGTTTTTTTTATAAATTAATTCTTTTTTTAAAGAATTTTTTATTTTATGTATTTACTTTTTCTTATTTCAGAACCTTTGTTTGTTTATTCACTCATGTTTATGGCCGGCTCAGCCCGCCCCAAGGGCAGGGCTGGCGCTGCATGTGGTGCCAGGGATCAAACCGCGGTCCCTGCAGCCGCCTAAGCTTTCCCAAGCAGGCACTTTAGACCACTGAGCCATCCTGCTGGGCCCATTCACTGTGTTTTAAATCACATTTGTTTATAGTTATGCCTGTCAAATAAAAACAATGATGCGTCCTCATTTACCTTATTCACTTCAGCTGGTACTGTGTGACTTCTGGCTCATCCCTGAAGTAAAAAAGACTATGAAGGGTGAAGGTTTTGATGAAATGCAGGACATCAAAGCAGCCACAACAGCACAACACGACCCTCGTGAAAGAGGACTTCCAGAGCTGCTTCAGAAAATGGCGAGGATGCCAGGCGTGGTGGCTCACGCCTGTAATCCCAGCACTCGCGAGGCTGGGGCAGAAGGACTGGTGTGAGTTCGAGACCAGCCTGGGCTACAAAACTGAGCTCAAGGCCAGCCTGAACTGCATAGTGAGACCCTGTCTCAAAAAAGGCAGAAAAAAAAGAAAAAAAAGAAAAGAAAATGGCGAGGATGATGAGTTGTAAATGTGTTCAAACCAAGGGGATTTATAGCAGGGTGTCTTTTACTGTAGCACAATTTTAAAATTCAAACATTCACCATACTTTTAAAATCACACCTCATATTAAGTAGTTCATTTGTTGCTTTTTTAAGAAGAAAAGGATATTAGCTTAATACACACTGTTGATGTCTTCTTTTAAGCCTTGATTTGAGTTTTGCTTTTTTAAATGTGTTTTTTCAAACATAATGAAAAGCACATGACAAAATTTACCGTCTTGCCAGGCATGGAGATGCCTGTCCATAATCCCAGCATTCAGGAGGCTGAGGCAGGAAGATCACTGAGTTCAAGTCCAGTCTGGGTTACACAAGTGAGTTCAAGGCCACCCTGTACTGCATGGTCAGGCCCTACCTTAAAAAAAAAAAAATTGCTATCTTAACGTTTAAGGGTGTAGTTGAGTAGTGTGAATTAAGCACATTCATATTGTTATGTAGTGCTCACCACAATCCACTACCAGAACTTTTTCACCATAAAAAACTAAAACTTTATACACATTAAAGAACAATGTCCCCTTGTCCTCTCCTTCCAGAGTCTGTAACCACCATTCTTCTTAGTATGAACTTGCCCATTCTAAACCTTTCACATAAAAGTGGAATAACACAGTACTTGTTTTCTGCAACTGGCTTAGTTCACTTACCATACTGTCTTCAAGGTTCAGCTATGTAGATGTCAGGATTTTTTTTCTTCTAAAAGGATAAATAATAAACACATGCCACATTTTATTGCTTCCTCTATTGATGAACACTTGCTTACTTCCTCCTTTAGGCCCCAATGAATGATACTATTCTAAATGCAAATGTATAAATATATTCCTAAGATCCTACTTTTAAATCTTCTCTTGTATATGTTTATGTATAAAACAGAGAATGGAGAATGCTAGACCATATCATGATCTTACTTTAATTTTGGGAGATGCGATCATGCTTTCAGAGCAGCTGCGTTGCTTTCCATTTCTACCAACTGAGCACAAGGCTTCCACACTCTCCACATCTTTGCCAACATTTGCTTTGTTTTGCATTTGATTTAGCCACTCTTAATTTAGTTCTTGAAATATTTTTCTGTCAACTATCCACAGAATCCAAGCAACTCCAGCGTTTTAGAAAGCCCAGCTCTGACCCTCCTAGAGTCTAGAACTCTGTCCTATTCTAGACCATATCTGGGTACCTGGGATTGAAGAATTCCAATGGGTCCTGCCAAAGCTCCTTCTCCAGCCAGGGCTAGCAGCACATACCTGGAATCACAGCATTTGATAGGCTGAGGCAGAAGGAACACTGCAAATTTTAGGACAGCCTAGGCTACATAGTGAGTTCAAGTCTAGTCTGAACTACACACCAAGACCCTGTCTCAGAACTAAAAAGCTCCTTCCCCATGCTGCCCACAAGGAACTCTCTGCTGTTGTGCACAACTGGAGACTCCGCAGGTGGCTGCTGCAGGGGTGTGAGGATGTCTGCACAGCTGTCGACAGAACAGCTGGATGTGGCTAGGTGCTGAAACGGAGGCAGAGGTGGGCCCTGGGCCAGCTCCCCCCACTTCAACACATTCTAACACAGACCTCTGAAGAAGCTAAAAACTCTACATTTAACCTGGATATCAATATTGCTCTTAAATTTTAATTATTTAGACCTGTATGGGAACCTACAATTATAGACCTTTCCCAGTCCCCACATGTTAGGGAAAATCCTGAATGAATCTGTTATTTTAGTGTCATGGGTCCACTGATATATTAAAACATACTAGACAGATACTGAATTTACTTCTGGATTTCAGTAATACTGGTTTAGTAATGGTTCATATTTGAATGGACCTAATTCTAATTCTTTTGTTTTTATGAAATAGTAGAGAAGATAGGAGACAAGATTAATTAAAACAATAGAATTTTCTTAAACATGACTAATGCTATCTTAATTTTTAGCCAGGAACTTTAAGAATTTTTTTCTCCCAGTAGCCAAATGTCTCAAAAATTTCCACAGTGTTGATATTAATTTTATTAACAATATTTCAAACAGCATTGTAGCATATATAAAGCTTTAGGCATTGGACACTAAAAGCACAACACTTAATTCTTTTAAGAAATATCAACACAAGCAAGTGAGAAGGTATATTATGTGGAATATGTAAATATTTTGTCAGTGAGAACAGTGATTTTTTTAAACAGTTGAGTTCTCAATCTTTTTTTTTTTTTTTTTTTTGAGTTCTCAGTCTTGATGTGAGTTCTATGTGACACCAACAAAACACTTGTGTAGGGCAGCCAGTTTGCCCTCAGAGTGGGTCCTGCCCAAGCTGCGCAAGCTCTTTCTTAGTTTTCTTACTGTCCTTTGTTAAGAACCAACCAGATCTCCATCAGTTCCCTAAGCTAAAGTTCCTTAACATTTTTCTTACTTTCTAGGTAACCTTTTTCTTTTTTTATTTTCTGAAAAATAAAAGGCTCATTTGTGTATAGTGCTTAATGAAAAGCTTGGCACATAGCAGATTCTGAATTTGGGATATCACCATGGAGGAGAGTTCAAGATCTGTGGACTGGGGACACTCAGGCCCCAGAGTTGATTTGTTCAAAGTCATGTGTACCATCTCCTTTACTATTTTTATTATTTGGTAGACAAAATACCTAACGCTACAAGTGCAGAGAGGAAAGGCTCACCATTCTCTGAGGTCTTGGGCTGTACTCAGCTGGCCCAGGGCAGCTGGCCTGGCAGAGGAGAAACAGTTCATGCACGGCAGAGCAGTGCAGACAGATGGCAAGTAGCAATTGACAAGAAACAAGAGACAACAGGCTGGGTGTGGTGGCCTGTAATACCAGCACTCAGGAGGCCGAGGCAGGAAGATCACTACAAAAGTAAGTTCAAGGCCAGCCTGGACTGCAGAAAACCTCTGAAAAAGAAAAAAAAAATTAATGTTTATTAAAAGTGTTAATGTTTAATTATTTGATGTCTTACATACCTATGTCTGTTGATCTAAACTGATTTGATGATGAAAATATGTAATGTAATCACTGTTAAATTTTTCTTGTTTTGAAATTTTATACTATATGTACTCTTGTTACTGTTGTTTTTATCTTTGTTTCTGCTATTTTTACTCTTTAAAATAAAATAAAATTTATATATCTCTCTCTATATATCTATATATAAATCTATCTATCTGTCTGTCTGTCTGTCTGTCTGTCTATCTATCTACCTACTTACCTCTCAAAAAGAAAAAAAAAAAAAAACAGAGGGAGAACCAATTGCAGCTCTCTTTCTGTCCCTTGTATTTTTATCCAAGGTACTCACCCTTCAGCCAGGGAGCACTAACATGGTTAATCCTACCCCAAACTGTACCAAGTCAATCAGTGGGCTAATGTGGTAATCGTACATCCTTGACCCCAGCACCACACATTTCAGCCCCAGCTACCTCTGAAAAACTCCTCTTATGTTCTCAGGAGGCTTGGAGGGGACATCAGACACAAGCCATACCAAACAGTAAGGTCTGGCATGGTGGCACATGCCTGTAATCCCAGGATTCAACATTCAGGAGGATTGCTTCTAGTTTGAGGCCAGCCTGAACTCATAGTGAGTTGAAAGCCAGACTATACAGCAAGATCCTGTCGAGAGAGAGAGAGAGAGAGAGAGAGAGAGAGAGAGAGAGAGAGAGAGAGAGAGAGAGAGAGGAAAAGAAAGAAAGAAAATTACATAATTTAAAAGTCCATTTGTTCTTTCAAGTTTATTGCGCACCATGTATTTATATAATATTTAGACAGAGGAACTGCAGCAGAATGAGAGACAAGAATCCCGCTGGCAGAATTTTTTTACTTTGCAAAGAAGAGACTAGCACTAAACAAATATTTGCCTAATGATTTCATTTTGATTGTAAAAAGTGTAGTGAAAGAAAAACTTGGGATGTAAGATGATTGTAAATGTGTGGAGCCAAATTAATGCCTAAGGATAGAAACACTCCTGGAGGGATTTGAACTGCAAGAAGAAAAACGGTGAACAGAGAATAGCGCTTGTGCAAAAGCCTTTGGGCCACTGAGGCACCTGGTGGAGGCGCAGAGGCCATACAGAGCCCGAGGAGGAAAGCAGGAGGAGGCCGGAGCCAGGCCGAGCATCGGAGCCAAGGGACACAGGGCCATGACAGCCACAGGAAACTGGGCACCCTAAATGACATGAAGCTTCCTGCTCATCATAGGTGGAGGACAGATGTGAAGAAGGAATAAGACTGGATGTGGGAGGCTGGTCAGGAGGCTTCCCGGAGTGCTCGGGAAAATGAGCCCAAAGGCGGTGAGAGGCAGGGAGCAAGGGACTCAGCAGCAGGGTAGGAACCAATCCGCCTGGGCCCAGAGAGAAGGGAAAGGGGGAGAGGGTGGGGCGAAGTCCTGGCCTGAGGCCCTGTGGCTGCCTGAGATGAGCACCCAGACTGGGTCAAGTCAGTCAGCAAGGGAGAAGGGGGCACGCAGTACGAGCCTACGCCGGGAGCCTGCAGCGCCGCGGGTCCAAGGGGAGGAGAAACCAGGCTGGCCGCCAGGCGCAAAGGGCCCTCCAGCGGCCCAGAGGTGAGAGGGGACCTGGAAGGCCTTTGCCAAGCAAGGTCAGGGCTGGCTGAGAAGCTCAGGGTGCAGGGGGAGCCTTGGGAGGGCGAGCTTCGGAGCCTCAGAAAATGACATTCCAAGCAGAGAATGTTGGGCAGTTGCTGCCAACACACTGTGGAGACCTGAAGCCATGCCTAGACGTAAGATGGGCGATCACCGCAGGCAGGGCCACCTTAGAGGGGCACAGTGCAGACTGTGAGGAGGCCGAGAGGGGACACTTGGGTAGTGACAGCTCCCAGCAAAGGAGGGGAGGACATGGAACCCCAGGGAATGTCTATCTGTAAAATAGGGAGATTGGTCTATATTTAAATGCCAATAGAATGGATGTAGAAGGTTAAAAAAAATGAAGTTATTGAGAAGGGATGTCGATAAGCACTAATAGTGACCATATTTTCCAAATTCCAAATTAAAACAGATGGCAATAACATCATAGAGTATTAGAAAACCCAGAAGAGTATAAAGATATATCATTTCTGTTGACAGTTTAAATAAGGTCAACCATGTGTTAGTCAGATTTTGATCACTGTGACAAAACACCTGGGGAAAAACAGCTTCAAGGAGGGAAGCCATTTACACCATGTTTGACTGGACCTGTTGTTTCTGGACAGAACATTGTGGCTGAGTAAGTAGCTCACCTCATGGGGGCACCAAGGGGCTGGTGAGGAGGAAGGGAGAGGAAAGGAGACAGACAGACAGATTTTCCAGGACACACAACACCTGCCTGGCAAACATGAGGTCTAGAGTTTGATTGCTGGTACCACAACAAAACAAAAAATTACTGGAGCTTGTCCAGAATGGCATTCTTCTTGTTGCCTCTTATTTCATGTGAGCTATCATCATTTACCAAGAGCTGTTTTGAGACAGAAAGTGTAGCAAAACCCAAATTACTTCATTTCCTGCACATTTCTATTTGCTCAAATTACATAAATAGTTTAACAACTTACAGTGTAACACAATATGAGCATATCATACTGCAGTTTAAAATTTTAAGGCTGAGAAATGGGCAAACTGTCCATCAGTACAACTTTAAGTGACCATAGAACACAAAATGACATGTGCACTTTTACTGTGACAATAAATGCAAACAGGAATATGCAGGATAGTATTTTTTGTTGTTGTTTTATATACATTGTGGCTGGCTCAGCCTGCCCTGGGGGTGGGGCTGGTGCAGCATGTGGTGCTGGGAATGGAACCAAGGTCCCTGCAGTTGCCTAAGTTTTCCTAAGCAGGCGCTTTAGGCCGCTAAGCCATCTCGCCGGCCCAAACAGGAATATGTAAATGAATCATTCTATTAAGATGATGCAATTTTGATGATGCAGTTTTGATGATTTTAAAATCATTTATCTAACATGTGATTAGACCCATCTTTCCAAGGACATATTTTTTTTATAATTTTATTTCATTCTTAAAAGTGTGATTTCATGTAAAATCGTACTTAACATTTTTATTTTTTTCTCTTCTTTTTTTTTTCTCTTCTATCCATATTTTTATTGTTTAAATTTAACAATGGTTATATTACATATTTTCATCAACAGATCAGTTTAGATTAATAGATATAGGTATTTTTATTAATGATTCTAATCTTGTTTTATCATTTGTGTTTTCTTCTCTCCTCTCACATCCTAGACCACACACGATGCATGTGTGGAAATGGGTGGATACCAAGACGTTGCTTGGTGTTGACAACGATACATGGAGCTCAGGTAGAGAATGTTTTTCCTGTGAAGCTTGAGGGTAGCACATTCACACACACAGGTGTCGGGTGTAGGGGGCCTCCGAGTTCTGGTGATCTTTAACAAGTTGGTCCAGAAATAGAACACATCATAGTTACCTGACCTTCCAATAAGGGGCGCACATACTGGGGAGGCAAGTTATGTGCTTATGGAAAGAATTTCTGCAGTTAGGTCCTCTGGTGATTCCTTTATGAAAATAATGGTATTTTAAAATAGAAATTAAAAAATCAAAAGGTAGAAATTGAAAGAACACCAAACATTTTAAACATTGAAACAAAATTTTTAAACTTTGAAGCTATATTTTGCTCATCATGGCATGCTTATATTGTTTATATATAAATAACTATTAATAATGAGATTGTCTTAAGCTTTTTACAAGTCCAGATTTTTATCAGGCAAGATGATGCTCATTGCAGCTGATGCCACCTTGGGTTATGCAACACCGGACAGTGATTCCTTGTGGAGCACTGTGTATCCATCAGGTATACAAGGTTATTATGCGATTTGTTATATTGTTTCATCCTCACAATCACACAATTTTCAGAGATCATTCTCCTGGTTTACAGGGTGAAGACACACTACCTCACAAGGGTTAAACAACTTGCTGTAGGGTCACGTGTAGAAACTTGCTTTCTTCAAAGTCACTGTTAGTTCCACCACCATATTATTAGTAAAAAAAAAATTATATATAATTACACACAAGAAGACAGTTCCAAAGTTTCCCAGAATGACTGCTTCAAACAAAATATTATCTTTTGAATGAACAAGTTCTGGGACATTGGTATTTTTACTAAAGCCTGACTCACTGTTTTATTGTAATTTCTCCAGTATGTCTGGCACATGCTAGGTATCTAATAAATACTTGCCCAGTGAATAAATCAATTAGAGAGAGAGAGAAAGAAAGAGAACAATCAGTTTTAAACTACATTAACTTTAGTGTTGTTCTTTTTAATTTTTTTTTTTTTTTTTGCGGTACTGGAGATTCAACTCAGGATCCTGTGCTTACTGAGCTATTTCCTCAGCCCTAATATAGTTCTTTAGTGCAAAGAATTCTGTTTTTTAGCTACAAAGGAAAATTACATTCCTAGGTCACGTGACAAAATAAAAGTATAGATGTTGTCTGGAGATTATACATTCCCTTACTTGACAAAACTCCAGCCCCAGGCTCAACTTGAAGGGCTGCCCTCTGTCCCTCTGTCACCATTTCTTGACAATTGAGGCCTGTGCTATGCTTCTTAATAGTGAACTGGTTTTGATTCAAATAACATGGCCTACACATAATGTAACTTCTGAAATCCAGGAGAAATAAAATTTGTAGAATATATTAAGGCATCATTTTGGGAAAAAAAAACCCCATATAAATTCTATAGTTTCAAAGTTCATACTTATTGTTTTCTGAAATAAATTTCAGAGACAAGGACACTGAAAATTATTTAAGGGCAAATAAGATGGAATGCACTAATTTACCACATAAGCATTGGTCTCTAAAATCTATGAAATTATTTTCACATAAGCAAGGATGGGAATTATATATATCCTGAATTTATATCCTCATAGTATTATACAGATTGGATATTCTTTATGGGACCCGATTTATTTGAGAATATTTGCATATACTCAATGAGCTATCCTGAGAATGTGCTCCAACTCTAAACATGAAATTTGTTTTTCTTAATAGTATGATATAATAAAAGACAATAAAAAACATAAAACATATCATATCAAATAATTGCATGATTCTCTAAAAGACTAGAAGGGAAGGAGTGTTGTACAACTTAGGTCTGTGATATCACATCTGAGAAAGATTTTGCCTCCAGAACTATAGTATTTGTCCGTGAAAATTAACTTAATGCACTTTCCTTTTGTAATTCAGTTTTCCAGAACACAAAAGTAATATTGAATATTAACAGCAACATTTATTAAGAACTTACTATATTCTAGTCACTTGGACCTATATCATTGCTATTGTTCACAACGTCACATTTTTCAGAAAAATAAAACTCTTGTCTCTGAGTTTGTGTCAGCTGTGTCTGTGACCATGAGAAAATACTTGAGAAAATAAAGTAGAAAGACAGCTGAGCATGGTGGTGGGCATGCATGGAATCCCAGCACTCGGGAAGCTGAGGCAGAAGGATCACTGAGAGTTTAAGGCCAATTTGGGCTACAAAGTGACTTTAAAACCAGCCTGAACTGCACTAAGTCTCTAGAAGACAAAAACATTAATAATAATAATTAAAGTGAACTGACATGGTCAGAGTTTTCGGTCCATAGTGCCTGAGTGTGTTGTTTCTGCCTGTGGTGAGGTCTCCAGAACAACAGAGAGCACATTGAGCAAAGATGCTCACTTCCTGGTGGCTAGAGAAACAGGAAGGGAAACCCTGTTTTCATAACACCACTCCTTCTTCATAGCCCATTACAGTATGAACCCATCACCACATTAATCCATCTATGAGGTTGGAGTCCTCATAATCCAATCATATTCCAAAGGCCCCACCTCTAAACATTGCCTCTTTGGGAACCAGCTTTCAACAGATGATCTTCCATCCAACACTTCAGGTCCAGATCTTAGCAGATTAAGTAACTTGTTGAGGCCATACTTTAAATGACTTGGGATTCTATGAAGACCTTCATCTTCAGAAAAGCTAGATACAAAATTAAACAATGATGCAATGTATTTTGTTCTATTTGTGTATGTGTAGGACATTGCCTACTGTGTTCTTTCACTGTCCTTAGATCTTCATAGATTCTTCAGAATACAAGTTCTTTGAGATACTGAAATGGTTTTTAGTCAGGGTAACAGCACAAATGACACCTAACACATGTTATTTAAAAAAAACAAAGAAAAGACTCATAGTCTCAGCTCTTGTATGAAATTACTGTATGGAAACATAGCTCACTACCATGATAAAAATCATTAAAGAATGCAACACCCACCCATCACCCCCAACTATAATTTGAAAAGCAGTGGCTAGTCTTGAGCTGGGAGTTCAACAGCTCAGGTAATCAAATGGCTCAAAGGAAACAGACAAGTCTTCTGCCTTTTCAGGGCCATACTTCGGATAAGCTCTTTGTGGCAAAGCCACAAAGCATTTGTTAAAATAAAACAAGAGGGCCAGCGAGATAGCTCAGTGGTCTAGAGTGCTTGCTTAGGCAAGCTTAGGCAACCGCAGGGACCACGGTTCAATCCCTGGCAGCACATGCTGGGCCAACCCCACCCCCAGGGCAGGCTGAGCCAGTCATTGCATAAACAAACAAACAAACAAAAAAACAAATAAATAAATCAAGAAAGTGTGGGGCCCAACAGGATGGCTCAGTGGTCTAAAGCACCTGCTTAGGAAAGCTTAGGCGACTGCAGGGACGATGGTTTGATCCCTGGCACCACATGCTGCACCAGCCCTGCCCTTAGGGCAGGCTGAGCAGGCCATAAAAATAAATAAGTAAAAGTTCTGAAACAAGAAAAAAAAAAAAGTCTTAAAAAAAGTGTATGAGAAGGTGTTTTAGAAAATTTTCTCAAAAGCCATAGATAATTATAAGTGTGCTATATATAAATATGTTGCCACTACTGTTGTACATTGAAGGTGCATAGCCCACTTGTCCATGAATTTATCAAGAGTTTCTTGAAGGATCTAGACAATAAGATAGCTCGATAAAAGGCTTAATCTTACAAAATGAGGGAGATAGCAGATCAGGGTATAATAGTGAGGAATGGGATATGCTTTTAGAATGAATAGATATTGCTCAAAAAGTTTTTAAAAAAGCTCATTTTTCAAACAAAAGAACTCTTTTATTCTGTGCTCAGGATGGCTGTTTCTGAGTCCCTGTCAAGATGCAAACTGTGTGAATGATGTTTACCTCAGGCACTGGGGAAAAGGAAATGTCTATAATCTATATGATATTTTCCAGAAAGGGTCACAGGTCACACTAACGCAAATGATCCCAGTCATTGATTCTACCCATCAGCACAGGAAATAAGCCCCTATTTTCAGATTTCAACAAGAAATAGTTTCCAAAGTTAAAGAGCATTTTCACTGATTTACCTCTGCATAGTGGTATAAGGCAAATGATTCACTTAAGCCTAATATAGAAAAAATATTACAGACCCTTAGTGTATAGTGGTGTCCTAGAAGCTATGAGATATCCCTAAAAAGCATATGGTAAATTGAATTGGGAATGCATAATGTAATTAGATAGAAATGAGGGAAACGATGCTATTTCAATTATTTATTGTCCAATGAAAATTTTCTCTTCTTTTTCTCATGAGTCATAAGCAAGCAAATGTAGTCATCTTAGTTATATCCTTTAAAACTGAAACAAACCCTTTTGTAGCTATTTTTATGATTGGTGGGTTCACCTTCTTACACATTCAAGATACTTTTTTCCTCCCATTAACTCTGCTTGTGAGAATCACCCAAGAGGTGATTCTAGAGTTGAGCTGATGGCTCCATTTGCAATGAACCATTTGCAGCTATTTGCCAGTGCTAAGCAGACGTGTCAGATGCTGCATCTGAAACTTGGGACATCACCATGTCCATGCTCAAAAGATAAGGAAAGCGTGAGCACATTCCAAAGCTCCGTACTCTTTAAATGTCATCAAAAGCTTTACAGCACATTACAGCACTTTTTCATATATATATGAAAAAGATATCCCATGCTAACATAACTAAAACCCCATTGTTTCTCTAGTTTTGAGTTTTGGCCTTGGGCATTTTTCACATAATTCAATTTACAAAGTGGACTTATG
Organism: Myocastor coypus; assembly: GCA_004027025.1. NCBI lineage: Eukaryota > Metazoa > Chordata > Mammalia > Rodentia > Myocastoridae > Myocastor > Myocastor coypus. The sequence goes on from PVJA010001572.1 coordinate 28,898, forward strand.
AGGACGTGTTTAGATGTGTGCGGATTCACTGCATGCCCATACCAAACATGTTCATTCAAAATCACCAAAACAACAGCACCTGTGATTTATAAGAATGTGGTCTTAGCAACTGAGAAATAGAAAGGTCTTACATGACAATTCCACTAGCATTATAAAAAAATCTTTTTAAGACTGTACTTGAACAGCAGAGAGGTGTACATTACTATTTGGCTCTAATTCTTTCAATTTGAGAAACTAAGAATTGCTTAGAATGATCATACAGTTCTACAAACATAAAAACACAGTGATTGTGTTTCTTTCCTTATCCTAGAGTGCTTTTCTCAAACGTGGTTCAACTGCACAATACAATTCAGATAATACTTGCTTTTACAGGTAAATATCAAGGACATGTTTTAGCATAGAAAATGTGGTCATTTTCAGTTTTTTTTTGAAGTATTGTTTGCTTAAGGAATATAAATTTTTGTATCAATCACATTCATTTGAAATTATTTTGACAGATAATTTAGTTCAAATGCTAATTACTTTTTTGGACCACAGTGTGTTGGGATTATAATGCAATGTAGTTCAAGTAAGATGACATGGCTTTTCTTCTACATAATTGAACAAACTTTTAGGTTGGTATTATTTTGCTTTTTTCAAACATAAGGTTGGTAGACACTCTATAAGAAACAGCAGTACCAAGTAGTAAGTGTTGACTATTTTTTTTTTTTTTTTTTTTGTCCTGGGCTTTTTTTTTTTTTAAAGGAATGTATTTTTTTATTGCATTCAATTATATTGACACATAATTGTACACATTTATGGGTACAATGTATTGCTTTTATGACTGTAAACATTGTGTCACAAATGTGGGTAATTAACGTATCTGTCACCTTAAACATTTGTCAATTCTCTGTAGTGAAACATTCAAAATCTTCCATTTTGAAATAACTTTGTTAGTCACCCTATTGTACAAAACTTAGAAAGACTATTTTATTCTTATATAAATAGACACATTAGTTTTGGTTTTTGAAAATTACCACAGTACAAATAAAGGATTTAAATATAATGTAGAACTGATTAGAATACAATACCTGGGAAGGTTAGAGATAGTGTTTAATGTTGGAAAGACTGCTATAGGTATATTCATACTACACTTTATAATTTCTTATTGAGTGTTGAAATACAACTTTTTCCACTATGACTTTTGTTTGGTAACCAGAATTGAGCTCAAGACCTTGCACTTGCCAGGAAGGTTGTGTGCTGTTGAGCTATATCCTGAACCCTATGATCTTCTCAGTGCTGCTATATAAAATAGGGGTAGTGATGACATGTAACTCATATGATGGAGAGATTAGATGGAAATAAATATTATGTACAAGTATTACTAGAAGTTTCAACTAATTTGGACCATGTAGCCTGTTCATATTAAATCAGATTGAAATCTTTAAAATACATCTCACAAGTTATATTGCCAAGAGGCAAGGCATGAGTCATATTGAGTTGAAGATTCTTATCATGAAGGCAAGTTAATAATACAGTCAATAGTTTTAAAGTAACTGCCCAAAGTAATAATGCATGTCTACAGAGTGTAATGAATTTCAATTCATTCACATCAGTTGAATAAAGGTTATAATAAACAAAGCAATCAGTGTGACTTCTAAGAGACACATTTATCAAACTCTTGGACTAACACACGCAAACTGTTTAGCCCAGGGACATCTGTACTCTATGAATCTTTTTGGACAGTGGATAGCTCCTGTCAGGAACAGAACAAACTGTTTTTCAGTGTGCTCGCCCCCCCTTCCTATTTCCTACTCATGAAAGAGTAAATGCTGTAGAGTTGCTTCAAAAAATAAAATTAAGTGAACAGTTCAGTTGTATTTAAACTTGGCAAAGAAAAAACCCTAAAACAAGGAATAATGAATAGAATAAAAGAATTTCTGTTGGGATTGAACCAGAATGAAATTTTACAAGTGATTTATGCATCCAAACTGGGCAAAGTATACCCGCAATTTCCTGTTGAAGAAAACTGCATCACTTGTATCCTGCAAAGTGGCAGCTCAGGGCTTCTAACAGGGAGCCATGCTGTTTGGGTGGGAGGGTTCTTCATCCTGAGGGGCTGTCCCATGCCCCGTGCATTACATAGCCCTTACCTCTCTCTGACTGTGGGAGCATTAAGTGCTACCTTTCCTCCTAGATAATCTCTCCGCTCTCCTCCTAGGTTTGCAAATCCTTCCAAGGAGATGGCTAAAATCTCTGCTAGCAAAGAACCACTGTTAAAGACATAAACAGGAGTATCCGCATAAGTAATGTTGAAATCATGCTTCCCTCCCGCCACCCCCTCAAGAAAAAAAGAAAAAAGAAAAAAGAAAAAAAAAAAAACCCAAAAAAACAACTTCTCTGAGGTCATAGATTGAGGTGACACAGAAAATTTGGGACACTAGAGTTATAGTTCCCTACAGTACAGGTTCTCTTATTTCCTGAGTCCTCACTGACCTTGAAGTGCTAGGGCCAAAATATTGGTTTATCCTCCTCCTCCTCCTCCTCCTCCTCCTTCTCTCTCTCTCTCTCTCTCTCTCTCTCTCTCTCTCTCTCTCTCTCTCTCTCTCTCTCCCACCTGTGGTTGCCTAAGCTTGCCCAAGCAAGCACTTTAGACTGCTGAGCCATCTTGCTGGCCCCCTTTTTTCTAATTTTTTGGTCTGCAAACTTAAATTGTTAGCCCTCCAGAAAAGAAGCTTAATGATATTATTACTATGTAACACAGGCACTGTAGATTAACATCACTATACTTCTGCATATCTTACTCAACTGAGTACTTTGCTTCACCAATTAAACTTAGTCTCACAGATCCAGTTTGGTAGGCCAGATCTGAAGTCACTTCACAACACTTCAGGAAAGGGCACTTCAGGAAAGAAGAATAGAGTTGTGGCCAAGAGAATGGACTGGTCCTAGCTCTACCACCTCCTAGTTATGGTGTTTTGGGGAATGCTTTCTTTCTAAGAGAAGGATAATGATATTCATCTCATAAGCTTGTTGACAAGTGCTAACAGTAAACCTGACTAGGTCAATCTCTGGAACTAAAATATTAGCTATGTTTTTAGTCATGCTACTGGGACTGATGCTTGTGAAACAGTCCGCTGCTGCAAACTACTTCAACAGCACAGCAGGTGAAGTTTTGAGCTTCAAACTTTAGATGCCCTAGCTATTTCAGCAATCAACAGCTGTGCTAAGTGAAAGAGAAAGCTGCCAGGGGAAAAATCTCAGTGAGCTTCTCTCAGCACCAAAACAAAGCTGACTTCCATCCCTTCAGACCACATGCAGGTTTTGTGACTTCCTCTTGAAACATTCCTTGGACATTTGCTCTCTCCTGGATAAAAAAGTTCTTTGGGAGAGGAATAAGCTCACCCTGTCATTATGACCTAGCTGGGGTGTTCTCTAACCTCTGGGGGAAACCCTATCCAGCTCTTGTTCCTCTAGAGAAAACTCATCTTAGGTAGTATTTCTAATAAAAATAACCTATAGCAAGAACAGAACTAAAATATTGCCAGTAATACTACTTAGTACAGAAATACTTGAGATATCTAGAAAGGCAGGAATATCAAAATAATGTTCTATCTCTTAATATAATTGAGCTAGAGAATTTATACCATGAATATTCTTTTTCCTCATTGCATTTTTAGGAAAGAAAGGCATTATCAAAGCTGTATATCCATTCATATTTACTTTTTCCATCTCTTCTGGTCCTTTTGATGAATTTAGTTTTGCGAGCTGATTTTGGACAAAGCACTGGCCCCATTGTAAGACGAGGGTTATCTCAGGTGAACTCTGCAGTTCTTCAGATAGCAGGTTTCAGGTACAAATGGGGATAAAATCAACTGAAAACAAGTGTACCACACAATGGATGTACCTTGTGCTGGAGTAAGAGATGACGTAGGAATCATGCTATGTGGCTGAAAAAGAAGTCACAGCCAGTGTAGAGTGGAGAACTGTACTCTTCAGGAGGGAAATGACTGACCAAGCACAAATTGGAACAGTGTGAACTTCAGTTGTAAAACAGATGAACCACATCAGTTAAGGAGTGACTTTATTTTTCTTGTTAGGAAATTGTATTTGTTTCAAAACAAGAAAAATTTAACAATGGTTGTATTACATATTTTCATCATCAAATCAGTTTAGATTAATAGATACAGGTATGTAAGATTGATCAAAGAAACATTAACACTGTCAATAAACATAAAGTTTTTTTTAACTCTTCCAAATGCATATTTAAGTCACTCTTCTAAAAAAAAAATTATAGGGGTTGAGGATGCAGAAAACGCAAGGTCCTGAGATTGATTCCTGGTATGGCAGAAAATTAATTAATCTTTTGAGTCCTTATACTAGAGAGACTATGTGATATTTGCATATGTAGGTCTGGTTTATTTCACTTATGAGTATATGTTGAAGATATATCCATTTATATATGAAGTCTACTAGTTTATCATTCCTTATAGCTGAGTAATATTCCAATTTCATTCATTGTATGAAAATACCACATCTTTTAAAACCATTCTTCAGATGCTGGGCATTTTGGTTGTTTCCAAGATTTGGCTATCACAAATTGTGCTGCTATGAACATAGGCGCACACATGTAACTGTGATATGATGTTTTCAGTTCTTCTGGAAAAATTCCCAGTAGGGAAATTGCTGGACTGTATGGAATAAAGAATGACTTTATAAGGTACAAACACATCAATTGAATAAACATTACTTATGTGCTTGAAATTTGCTTTATAACCAAGACTTCCCAAAATATTCAGGTCACTGATAATTTGGGATTTTCCTATATTTCTAAGTTATTCTAATTGGATCAGTCTATATGTTTTTGTGGCCTCAAATGTTTTAGTTTTACATTATCTTTAGAAATCACTATAAACAAATAAACAAAATTCACTAGAAGTTTAATTATCCTGGGACTAAAGACTAAGAAATTTAATGTTACAAAATTCCAGAGCTCTCTCGCTTCTTGTTTTACAAACAAGGTATGTGAAGTCCAGTTCTCAAGGTCAAAGGCAAGAGGCCAGCGACTGTTCCACACAGCCAGGCTAACTCCCTCCACCAGCCTCAGCCGTACAGCCCACAGCCTCTGTGAACCAACACTGCAAAACAGCAATGTGAAAACCGGCAATGTTTATAGAGCAAAGTGTACTTACCTCCGCTTCACTTGTCTTAGGGATCTAAATATGATGGACGGATTTACACAGCAAATAGATTAGAAAGGTGAATTTATTTGGCATAAGCAATGTTTCAAGTTAATGTTTTTTAACTTTTGGGGAAAACACATCATTAAAGGAGTTAATAAAGTAAAGCACTGCTAACATTTTAAAAAGTGTTACTGCTGATAGGTGCAATCAGATGTTATAGGAAATGGAGCTGCATGATGAACAAAAAAATGTAGACACATTAGCCTTTTAACAACAGACTTTCAGTAATTTATTTCTGTTACTGACAGGAACAGTCTCTGTAAAATCAAATAACTTTATAACTGCAAATGATAAGGTACAGCTAGATCTAGAAGAATTAACACAGCATTATCTTGGTATTTCAGAGGAAAAAGTTAACTGTAACCATTTATCTTTTTAAATCAAACAGTGTTGAAATAAGCAAATTTTCAATAGAAAACTATCTGCTTCCCTCATATTTCAATTATAAAAGTGCCTTAACAGACAAAGTTCCATTTCTGTTCAAGTGATGTGACAGTAAAAGGTAGCACGTGAACTGCAGAATGCAGCTTGGGAAAACATAAGAAACGTAAAGGTAAGAAATTGGCCTTATCACATGAAAGAAAATCAGTGATCACATGAATGAAACATGATTACAATGACTAAAGGAAAGATACAAAGTGTAATATATTTTCCATTTCCTGTTTGGCACATATATTAATAAACTTTAAAATAGCAAACAATTTAACAATAATAGCTACTAAAATCAAATAGTACAATAATAAAATTCTTTAATCTTAGTACTAATATCTTAAAAACTTAATTCTCATATGAATTCTGTTAACTATGTGTATCTTCTGTACTGTGGAAGCTGGTCAAAGCACCATCTCTTTCAGGACACCCCAGAATCTGTGTTTCAAAGTTAACTCATGCTGAACCTCAGAATTCCTCACTGAATTTTCAGGATCTTCTGAACAGGCCTTTATTTAAGAGAACCCATGTGTATAATCATCACAATTTTGAAAAGAAAGGAAGACCTTCATACATGTCAGTTTTTAATTTTATCCAATCATTAATTTTCTGCAGAGTTGTTTTTTCTTGACTTAATATTTTTGCAAGTTTTTTCATTTTTTGTTCATTCCTTTCTATGTACTTCAATCCTTCCAACTGCAGCTGATCCAGCTTTTCATTGCGACTTTCATCTAGAGGTATGTTTTCACACATGACAGGATTGAATCTAAAGTAGGTGTCTGGAGGTAACAGACCATCAAGCATTACATGGACTTCTGTTAAAACAAAAAGGATGAGGGTGGACAAGAGGGTACAGTGTGAGCTGCTCTACCATCATATATTAACTTCACCTAAAATTAACTTTCACTTTAGGCACATTACAAACATCGTTTGAACTTTTGGGAGAAGGAATACACAATATCAATCAGACTATGAAATGAAATGCATTTTGCAAAACAGTTCAGATGTCTGCTAGATCAGGATACTTGCTTTAGTGTTCTCTCTGCTGCAATGTCTTTCCAACCTTCCCTTTTTTGTTTTTAACTTTTAGAGATCATCCTGAGGTGTAATGTACACATGATTCACAATTTTAAACGTTATTTAGCAGACATTTACAAATGCACATAATCACAACAAATCATGCCAAAACATTTCCATATCCCCAAGAAATTCTTCCAAGCCTCTTGACAGTCAGTTCTTTCATGCCCCTTTTAGTATTTTGTACAGATTATGACTCTTCTATGTCTACCTTCTTTCACTTAGCAAAATACTTCAGAGATTCAGCCATACTGTAGCACATCCATTACTCTCTTCGTTGCTGAGTGGTATTCCACTGTATAGCTCCAGCACAGTTTGTTCTCTTCAGTTCTGCTGCCGGCTTTACTCAGATTTTAGCTATTAGCAAAGATCCTGCTATAAATATTTACACCTAAGTCTTTGTGTGGAATTATTATTCTGTTTCTCGTGGGTGAAAACCCAGGCTGAAATCCCTGGTTATATTTTTAGAATTATGGCTACCCTGTCTTTCAAAATGGCTATGCGGGATGTGAGAGTGATCTGACTGTAACATCTGTCCCCCCCACGGATTGCCAGGTTTGATTTGGCTGACTTGGCTAGCTAGGAGGTGCAGTGTCCCCTTCCTCCCTCAACACTCCATGTGCATCCCTCCCGAAGATGCATTCTCAAAGAGGACAACTGTCCCCACTAGAGGAGGACCAATCCTTGGGCATATAAATAGCTGTGCTCCCCTGCCAGAACCTCTAAACAGGCTCTCAAAATGGCTATACTATTTTGACATTCAAGGTAAACAGTGTTATCTTGTAGCTTTAATTTTCATCTAATGATTAATAATGCTGAGAAGTTTTTGATGTATTTCTTAGTCCTTTATCTTCCTCAATGAAGTTTCTTTTAAAATATTTTGCCAAATTCTACTCACATAATTGCTGTGTTTTCCCTTAGATACCTGCCCTCACCCAAAAATTATTTGTATAATCTGATCAAATATTTGGATTGGAATAATGGGTCAGTTATCTATCCTTTCAGGCTATGAATTGACTTTTCATTTTATTAAGTAATGTTTTTTGAAAAGGAAACTTTGGATCTTGTCTGTCAAGGGCCTGTACACTTTTGAGCATGTTTTAGAAACTCTGACTAATAAATCCCTTTCTGCCTCTTACTGACATGCCCTGAAAATTCTTTTTCTGTGATGGAAGTCAGTGAACCTGAAGCCTATCCTATGAGTGGTGTGGATCAAGAATCCCCACCTCTATTTAGAGACCTCCTTGGACCCTGTGGCAACATTTTTTTGGCACCAGGACTACGACTCTGCTAAGTGCATGAAGGGGTGACATTTGCTAGCAGGGAGGGCTAGGTGGCTAGAGGGTGAGGTGATGGACAGAGGCTCGGGCTTTCTCACAGCTCCAGGGACAGTAACTATTCCTAGGCCACGGCAAGGAAAGAGACACTCTCCCTATGTGCCCTGCCCTGAGGAGAAAGTTAATGCTGGAAGGAGGGGAAAGTTATCCAGCTGGCTCCACACTCATACCCCTTCCACCGGGCTGCCCCTTACAGGTGAGTGCAGCTGTTGGCTGGCCACAGGGCTCTGCCATGACACTCCTGGTAACAATATCTGTTTCAACCTCATGCCTCCCTTCCTCCTTATCTTGTGTCTGTGTGTCTGTCTGTGTGTCTGTCTGTCTGTCTCTTAAAAATATTTTAGGCTTAAGTTTATCTCCATATTTAACAGTATGTTTTTCACCATTACTAAGCAGCATCTCCAGAATTCTCTCATATAATCATTAAACTCATGTGTTAAATGTCCCTAGACATAAGGGCCCCAGAGGTAACTTTTTGAGCAAAACCCAACCTGTTTGACTTTTCTGATTCATTGTGAAAACTGCAAACAAACTGTTGCACACCTTTGGGGTGATCAATGGCTAGAAGTAAGCAACTATATACCAGATACAATGACACTTATTTACTGGTTGTAATAGCAAAGGGACTGCTGCCAGGTCCCAGGACAGATTCCTGCATGATTGGCAGGGACGCCCGGAACAGTTAGGATAGAAAATGCAAGTTATGGGGACTAGGGTATAGCCTGATTGCAGGAAAACGTGTTGATTCAGACCTCATCAAGATGGGTTGATCAATATTATGAGACACTGGGGAAAGGAGGGCACCATTAGGAGGACAGATAACGTCTGATCCTGAGTGTAAGACCTACAGCGATGCTGTCTGAACAAGGGAGATTTGAAAGAGACATGGTGCATGGCTGGCTCAAAATCTGTCCCTAAACATTATCATAGGTTGCATTTTACAAAACTGAGACCATTAAAAAAAATTCCCTACATGTCTCTAAATATAAGTTAAAGGAATAACAGCACAGGGCCTCAAATTCGTTTTTTTAATAAGGAGGGAAAATGAGCAAAGATTCCATTGAGCAGCCTGGAACCTCCCTCTCTCTCTGACTCCTCCTGGTTTAATTCTAGTGTTAACTACTAGAAGAAAATCCCAACTATTCACAGTAGCATGGAGTATACATAAAACACTGTCATAATTTAGAGAAGGGTAAGAAGTGCTAATTGTCCCCTCCTAAGAAGACTCTGGAGCGTCTAAAGTTATAAATGTAAATGTAAGAAAAAGGATTTTTAGAATTTAATACAGTTAAAAGTAAACTTCAATGAAACTTTTATGTGTTGGCTAATCTATTTTTGGTTAAAATTCCTGCAGCCACTTCATTTTTAATAACAAAAAGGTTTTTTGACTATATATTAATTTCTTGTATATTTTTGCCAGTATAGACCTCTGGCTATTAAGAGTTCTTACACAAAAAAATGATTTACAGATATGTTCTTATTTCTCTTCTCTTCTCAATGAAGTGATTTTGTTTCTCCTTCTAAACTTACCTAATTCTTTTATTGTTGTAAAGTTTATGAACCTTAAACTCTCACCAGATGAGATCATTTTCTCATTCATCTCAATTCATGACCCTAATTATACATACTAACCGCTGATTATATGGTAGATTGAACCATATGAAACTGAAGTCTTTGTGGGCCAAAGTAGTCTATAATTAATAGTTACAAATGTTTCATCAATATAGTTCTTGTTATATGGCATGATCAAAATACACAGTGAACACTTTAAATTTAAAAACTGAGTACAGTAAGACACATTGCTATTTACCCCCACAAACTACTCTCCCTTGCTTCAAATACACTTATCCCATCACTGTTGCTGCTTTCTGAAGCAGTTTTTGAAGAAAAGAGCTCCTCTGTGATCTTCAGGTGAGTAATGCTGCAAGGACCATTCCATGGAAAGGCAGGCACAGCAAGCACTGGATCTGGCACTAGGTGATTTCCAACCCTTTCCCAAAATCAAAATGACTATGAAAATGGAATGTTTTGACTAAAGACATTAAAAAAAAAAAAAAAAAAAAAGCCTACCAAAATTGGTTCAGAAAGTAGCAAAAAGCAAGGTGTTGCTGCACCTATTGTCTCCCTGCAGGAGGCAGGAGGATCACAAGTCCTTCCTGGGCAAAACAGTAACACACTGCCCCAGAATGTAAAAACAAAACAAAACAAAACAAAACAAAAAAAGAGGAAATAAAAAAGAAGAGAGCTAATCACATGAGTTTTAAAGAAACATGGAATGCTGCCTCTAGCTATGTGCACTCTAGTTAATGATACAAACATAAGAATAATGTTAGCTATGATAAAGATGTATGAAGTATGCTCAAAAAAGTGAAATTTAGTTGTACTGTAAAGACACAATGCCCTTAATAATTCCCACAATACTCCCTTTTGTTTCTAACATGCCTATCTCACTGTGCCTGCCACTTTTTCTGCATGTGGTACTAGAAGTCAAGTACAGTGGTATTCTGCCACTGAGCTACACCCCAGCCCTTTTTATTTTTTTATTCTAAGATTAGTGTGTCACTATGTTGCCTAGGAGAAGATATATTCAAAGACAGTTCTCCTAGGGTCTATTAAATTTTAGTCAGTCAGGCTCTTGTATTCAGTTCCAAGTGTGACAAGCAGCCTAGAAGGTTTTGAGACAGGAAGGAATGATCTGACTTATACTTTAAATGGATTGCATGAGCCTTTGTAGTAGGAAGCAAGCAAGAATGAACACAAGGCCAGGTGAGATATCACATGCCTGTAATGCCAGGACTCAGGAGACTGAGGCAGGAGGATACCTGTGAGTTTGAGGCCTGCTTGGGCTACAAACTAAGTTCAAGAATAGTCTGGATTATACAGGAAGACCCTGTCTCAGAAAACTAAAAACTAAACAAAACAAAAAACAAAGGAAGTGACAGCTTACTCTAACTACAGTTTGCCTCCACATAAGTGCTACTCTCTCTTTCATGGTTGCTGTATGCACAGTACAGCCAACACAAGTCCTTTGTCATTTCCCCCTCTCTTGACTAAGCAAGACCCTCTTCGGAAGCATCTGCACCGTCCCGGCTTTTAGTCACTTCCCAGTCCTAAGCAGGCAAAGGCAGTGTCAGCTGCTAGGTGGAGAGTGGTCTCTAGGATCACTCAACAGGACTGAGGAGAGGAAATGAGGCCATCCATAATGCACTGCCCCTGGGGGCCTCCTAGGCCCCCAACTCAAACAGCACACTCTTCTGCAGTTCTTATCAGCATTTTCTGCTATGACCTCAGCGTTTTAGGCTCAAGTGTCCCTGACAAACTGACCTTCGGTGTCTGTTGCGCTGTTGATGACGTTAGAAAGTTTGGTTTTCAAGCTTGTGTAGGTCGCAGTGTTCTTCACATCACTCTCGTAGCGTCCTGTGCCCAGGGACACAATGCACTCTAATGGGACATCTGGCCAAAGACATTTGCACTCATGCATTGCTAATGCAGAAGGGTTATTCAGAAGCAAGCCTCCATCCTACAAAAATAATTTTTAAAAAGGATTCTTAAAAGTGAAATTATGAACATGAAAAACACAAAAATTGTATTTTAAGGAATAGGACATTTATAGGGACAACTGAGCAACAAATTAAATCAAATTATTTAAAAAGAAGATATTTTTTTAAAAAAATTATTTTTAAACTTTACTTATTTATTTATTTAGGTTATGGTGGCTCAGCCTGCTCTAGGGGTGGGGCTGGCGCAGCATGTGGTGCTGAGGATTGAACTGCAGTCCCTGCAGCTGCCTAAGCTTGCCTAAGTAGGTGCTTTAGACTGCTGAGCCATCCCACCAGCCCAAAAGAAGATATTCTTTTAAAGTGAATTAATTTTATTATTTATTGCTACAAAAGCTGAAAACTTTATAGCCTGGGGAAATTTTATAGTAAGCCAGGCCTTTCCTATTTTTAATAAATTGTTGGATTACTTTGCTTATTTTGCTTAAAATAAATAGCTGTTTTTTTTCTATTTTATGTATTTGGTTGTTGCAGGGTCTCACTATGCAGTTCACACCCAGGTGATCCTTCTGCTTTCAACCTTCCCAGCACTGGGATTATAGGTATGTGCTACCACGTTCAGATTCTGGCCAGCTCAGCCCATCCTGGGGGTGGGGCTGATGAGGTATGTAGTACTAGCGATCAAACCATGGTCCCTGTGCCTAAGCAGGTGTGTTAGTCAGCTGAGTTATCTTGCCAGTCCAAGGTTTCAATTTTAACCATGTTTAGTTTATTTTTTATTTTTTTTACAGACAATGACTTCAGTATAATTATTGTCATATAACTCAAGGCTATAAAGTTTTTCTGTCTTGTTTCAAAAGTTTATAGCTTTCTTTTGCATTCAAAACTATGTCCACTTTGAATAACCTTTGCATATAAGATGTGAGGTCAAGTCAAGGTTTTGGTGTAGGTCTATGTGTGGGACAAGAAAGAAGGGAGGTGGAGAGGAGGAAAGAAAGAAAAAGGGAGACAAAGGTATGACCAATTTATAATGCAACTGCTGAAGACTGGCCTTACTCCACTGACTGCTTTTGCCTCTCTGTCCAAGGTCAAAAACGATCAATGTGTAAGTCTATTTCTCCTCTCTTCTGTTCCATGTGTCTGTGTTCTATTGTCATGTAAATACAACACTGTCATGTTCATTGTACCTGTGTAGTAAATTTTTTAAATTGGGTATATGATTCCTCTAACCTAGTCCTTTTTCTTAAAGAACTGTTCTAGCTATTTTAATTCTTCTATCCTTCATGTAAATTTTATAACCTAATTGTTTAAAAAAATTAATTAGCTGTGGCCTGGTATAACTTGGTAGGTTCTGGGGAGGCTCCTTCTGTTAAAGGTCTGGTACTATTTTTATGAAACTCATATTTTTTATTGTTAATATTTTTATTTATATATATATTTTTGTAGTACCAGGAATTGAACTCAGGACCTTACGCTTGCTGGGCAGGAACCTACAGCACTGAGCTAACTCCCCAGCCCTGAAATTCATATTTTTAAGGTTAATGAATGCTAAACTCTGAACAACCTAGAAATGTAAGCAAAGCCTACGACAAAGAACACCTCAGCAGCAGTTACCTAAGCCTTTAAAGTGAGGGGCTAAAGTGCAACTCACTAGTGCAGCATGCACAGGGCCCTAGATTCAGTCTCCCAAAAGCTCTTCAACAGGGGCCAACTTATCAGATTCTTTCTCCAAAGATAGGGGATGAAATTTAATTTTGGAGGTGGAGATGTTAAAAGATGGGATATCTGTATCAAAACTGCAAGATACTTTATGGTACTATTTGAGTAAGGAATGGTGAATGGCAACTAGTTAAAGAATTCTTACAACCTTACAAATTTCTAGGGCATATCATATGCCCAGTAAGTACCTTAACAATGTTCTTTATATAGTCAAAGGTAATGTAAATTAAAATTATTAGAAAGCTTTAAATTTTATATACTTCATATACACCTTATATAGGTCTATGTAAGAGCTTCGAATGTCATATGAAAGTCCTTCTCAAGAATACTAAATTTTTTTCACAACAGATATTTGAATTCCAAGACAGCACACATACTTCAGTGATTAGAAAATGAAACTTACTAGTTTCATCAAATGAAACTAATTTTAAATAGGACTTCGCATAAAATCTATCAGTCTAAAAGCTTTGATTTTGATCACTTGGTATAAGTTATGAATTAAAATTTCTATGAATGGTTGACAGAGAAAAAATTTAACCAAATGAGTTTACAGAATAGATAAGTATTATGCAGAATATTTAAAGGTAATCTAACCATAAATTTAAAACTTGCTAATTACAGACAGCATCCTAGTTGTCCCTTAACAGCTGGGACTCTAATTACTCTCCTTACTTACAAGATTCTAATTTCTGAAGTATAAAATGGAACTGATTCTGTCTCATGATGAACAATGATTAAATGAGACAACACATGCAAAACATTAAATGTATATGACACAGAGTTAATTTAGTGAGTGTTCACTATTATTTCATTGTACTTTCTCCTTTGACTATGCCCTCCAAAGCTATCAGGCAGATTGGGTTTTGAATTTCCAGAGAATGAATTTCATTTTCAGTTTTTTGTTCTTCTTTGAGGCAGGGTCTCAACATGTAGTTCAGGCTGGAACTGAACTTGCAATCTTCCTGATTCAGTCTCCCAAAGTGTAGGACTATAGAAATGTGTCGCCGTTCCCTGCTTTGAACTGTGTATTTCTAGATGTATAGTATTAACACTGAAGACATCTCCTTGATTGATCCTTGTGAAGTTGATGGACATTTAATAATAGCTGTTCTTTTTTAATCATGTAAAATTTAAAAAGATAGCCATGTAAGTCCACTTACTTGATGAAGATCATTTCCCAGTGCATATTCTGCAAAGTAGCCTGGAGCAGCAGATGAGGCTCTAATGGCCTGCCACATTTTATACTGGCATCCTCCCAAATAATGAGAGTTGATTCCAGGAAAATGCCCATAGTTTCTGAACACAAAAGCTTTTGGTGTTATTCCTCGGTTTACTATGGTACTTACAGCAGCTACCTAGTAAACCAAAAAAAGCAGACAAGACCACTGTAACAGCAATATTTAGGATCTTTAAAAATTAAATACTATTTAGTAATATGGCTGAACAATCTTCAGCTCTCTAACAAGATCAAAATTACACAGGTATTTTTTATGGCAAACACATATAAGGCTAGAGACAATTCTGAGAAATGTATTAGAAAAGGACAATAAAAATAAGATATTCATTCACATAATTTTATTTAAAAGGCATGCATTTTTAGGTCTTTATGATACAGTACTGACAATAGAAATTACTTAAAGATGAATAATGGATTTTTACAATGTCCACAATACAGGTACTTTCATAATACATGTATCATTTTCAAGCTACTGTTTGTTTCCATGTTCTTTTAAAGTATAACTATTCTATTCTAGCCAAAACAGTACTACTCAAACTCTTAGTTCTCAACTCATAGTTATTAAATGTTGGTAGCTAGATAACTTTTATGAAGAAACCTTAACATAAGTCGTTTCGGGTTTTGCTGTCCACTGGGTTTAAATAGAACGTGCTATTGTTTATGATCTGTAATGCGAACTTAAGAGGCAGAAGAGTATGGAGGCCAAAGTTCTCAGCATCCTGTGCCAACTGCAAGCATGGATCAGTTTGCTTTGCTATTAAGTGAACAAAGGTCATATCCTAAATTCATTAAGCAAGTTATTCATTTCCATTCCTAGGTCACTATGGATAAGAGCTGGTCAAACATTAAATCCAGGTCTTCATGTAATTAGCATAGAATATAGGTAAAACTGGATTAAGGAATGTATGAGGTGTTGCTCTCATACATTTTGTGATGAGGATGGCTTTTTTGACTAAAAGTTTCCCCACACTCAGAGTATTCTTTTATTTAAAAGAGACAACTTCTATAGCTTGGAAGCAAGCAAGCAAACTTTGTCCAGGAGATACAGGGGAACAAATAAGAGGTGAACTATGTATTCTAGTGTCCTCCAAAAAAGTTCTAAGTTGTCCATTACATGAGGCCCCAGCGCACAGGGACCCTCCCACTGTTCAGCCTCATACCACCTGCTGCCCTCAGATCCTTTGACTCCAGTCTCCAAAGCTATTTCAGTTCCTGGAATTCTCCATGATTCACATTGCCTCCATCCCTCTGGCAGCAACGCTTCTACTCATAGCATTCAGTGATTCTCACACAGCATGTTTTCTTTGTTTGGCGGTACCGGGGATGGAACTCCGAACCTTGTACTTGCCAGGCAGGTGCTTATGTGGCTGAACTATGTCCCTGACCCTTCAATACATGCTTTCCAAGTGCTCCATGGCACTTATTTCAGAAAGCTTTATCTCACCTGTGTGATTATTATGTCAATAGCTACATTGGTTTACAGGGCTGTAAACTTCACTGCTGTATTTGCTATGTATCCAATGTGTCTAGTACAGTGCTCCCACAATTGGCATGATATGTATAGAATGAATGAAAACACTTAGTTGGGCATGGTGGCACATGCCTGTAGTCCTAGCACTAAGGAGGCTGAGGCAAGAGGATCACTGAGTTCCTGGGCTACACAGTGAGTTCAAGGTCAGCCTGGACTACATACTGAGACCTTGTATCAAAAAACCATAGTAAGTTCAAGGCCAAACTAACTACATAGTGAGACCCTGCCTCAAAAACACAAAAAAATTAAATTGCAATGTTGATTTTTGCTGGTCTATTGAAAGCTGTTAATGTTTAATATTTTTCTTTATAATTTCTTATAATTTTATACCAATTTTGCATGTTTATATCTGGTCACTTGAACAACTAACTTGAATATAATGTTATATAATGCAACAACCATTATCAAATTCCTATTATTTTGTTTAGTGAAATTCTGTGTTGTTTCTATGAGTTTCTTGTTTTTTTTCACCGTTACGTATTCTCTTTAAAATATTTTTTATAACCCATAAATTAAAAAAAAGAAGAAAAAGAAAGTGTCAGTTAAATATCAACAGGAGGGGGTTGGGGAAATAGCTCAGTAGAGTAAGGGCTTGCCAGGAAATGCAAGGGCCTGAGTTCAATCCCTGGTCTGCAAAAAACAAAAAACAAAAAACAAATAACAGGATTGAAACGGTACTCAGATAGTCACATTTCAAATAAATGAAGTCACACTGAGACATATCTGTAAAACTGAGATTCTATTTGTACATTAATATTACATATACATCAATGACAAACCTGGGAGAAGAAATCTAATTTTCCTTAAGTCCTAGATTTGATTAAAATAATGATTAAATAATTCTTCTCTATACTGAGTTCCAGACTTTCCTGTTCTTAAACTTCTGTGGTTTTTTCTACTGCACAAAGAAAAGATTTAATCACCACATCTCATTCATTCACACAATGGTACAATATGTAAAGGAATTAATAAAATTTATCGCATGAAATTCTAAGACTTGTTCTCCTCAGCTAAAGGTCTTGGGAGTAAACACTTTCACCAGATCTTCTTCCAAATGTTACATTTAAGAGACTAAACATACCTTGGGACATGCAGGGTTTCTTGCTGTTTCAATCATTAGTGCAGACCCCATTCTATCCCTTTATTAAGTGAGAAAAAAAATTCATCAGAATTGTTTTATCTCTTAACAACCAGCGAGCACATACTCTGCAGTAACTGCTTGCCCGTCACTATGTCAAAGTGACATAAGGGACAAAAAACAAATGCAATCATCTTTTCCTAAGGTATTATAATCCAATTAATTCAGGTAAAACAACACGTAGTTATTTATCTCTGACCTGAACTGTAAATATGTATGGTTCTAAGGTGGATCAATCAACACTGGCTGCAATAACCATAAAAGATATATAGAAGTGCACTTGCAGTTTGAAATAGGCATCAGTACAGTGAGGAAATACACTGAAAGCCAGCATACATACATACATGGCATAGGGCAAAGAAAGAAAAGCAGAATAAACCCATCGTTTCTAGGGTCCTGACAAGATGAAGAAGTTTTGTTAGGACTGAAAAAGTGTGCAGAGACTACAGTTACCTAAAAATCAGGTCAAAACATTCAAACATGAACTTGTTTTAATAGCAGACATGTAAGTACATGTAGGTATCAGGAGGAAATGCAGAACATGTATACAGTTAATGTCATAAAAAATTATTTTTATTGTCATTTGAGTAGGCATTTGAATCACTATAACAGTCCAGAGATTATTCTTGGACAGTAATTTTTGCGACAGCATTTTAAGGGAATTTAATTTTAATCAAATTTTCATATCCATTAAAAAACTATTTTTCCCTGAACACATAAAGGCTGTTTTCACAAAGCTTTCTAGTGAGTCCAGCCATTTTTCTAATGCCATATTCTTGCAACAGCCAATTTTCACCTAAAATGTAGTGAATTTTACATAAAGGTAGTATTTACAAATTGCTCAGTGATCCACCCTTTATAAGCTTTTCAAAGTACCAGTATAAAATTCTCATGCAACATTTTCCAAGAAAGACAAGGTTCTTGCCTCTCCCAAATTTTCCTTTAGAAAAAATTTGCAGATTCATAAACTAGAATAGTGGACAATCATTAAAACATGTTTGAGGCAGGACTGCCATGAGTTTGAGCTTGGGCTACAATAAGTAAGTTCAAAGCCAGCCCATTCACAGTGAGACAGGGCCTCAAGATAGATAAACAAACAGGATTTAAAAATGATGACATAAGAGATAATTTATGATAAATGTCAAATAAAAATGTAGGATACCAAACAACATATATATATATTATTACCCCACCGTTTAAAGTGAATGATTACACAAACACATATGCAGTCATTTTTTTGTAACAGAATGTGTGTGTGTGTGTAACAGAAATATTAATAGTGGGGTTTTTTGGGCTTATTTTGAGACAATGCCTCAGTATGCAGTTCAGACTAGCCTTAAACTCACTATGTAGTCCCTGGTTGGCCTTGAACTCACAGCAATCCTCTTGCCTCTGCCTCCTAGTGCTGGGATTATAGGCATGGACCACCACATGTGGCTTTACAGTGGTTTTGTTCCTATAGGTTGCTTTTATTGTTTTCTTCATATAGTTTCCATTTTCATAAAATAATTTTTTAAAAAGACATCAATATTTGAACCAATAAACATGCATCTTCTCAATACTGGTATATTCTGAAATGTGGGCAGAAATCTAGTTTCCTATCACAGTACTGTTTACAAACACAAAAACTAAAGAATAATATAAATGTCCACAAATATTCTAAGTGGAAATGGTTAAGGAAGTACACTACAGTGCCATCAGTAAAATGTAATATAGTCCTTAAAAACATGTCAAGAGATTTTTAAGAAGCTGGAAAAAAAAGAAGATATAAATTTACAACTACAAGAGCTGGGGAGATAGCTCAGTAGAACTAAACATTTACATGGCAAAGGCAAGTGCCTGAATTCAATCCCTGGTTCTGGAAAAAAAAATTTTTTTTTTGACAACTACAACAAAAGTTTGGCCATACAAAACATACATATTTTAAGTTTCAAAATTATCCTTTTATTTTTGGTTTGGTAGTATTTGGAAAGAATTTTTGAATTATAAAATAATGAGAAAAGGCTGTATAACATGTTAAGTAAAAACAGTAATATGCAAATACTGTCTATGTACAATATAGTCTCATTTTAAAAGCACAATTCTTTTACATGAAACACTCATACCTCTGAACTCAAGGACCTTTGATTAGAATATGACTCATCAAAACAGTAACAGATAACAGTAACAGTTATCTCTATTTCATGGGATTAATAAGTTCTTTATATTTTCAAATGATAATACACACACAAACATATATACTTACATATGAGCTTCTGTTTTTTAGTTTTTTTGAGACAGGGTCTCACTACATAGGCCAGTCTGGCCTTGAACTTATAGTGATACTCCTGCCTCAGCCTCCTCAGTGCTGGGATTACAGCTGTGTGCATCACCATGCCCAGCTAATAACATTTTTAAAAATAATAATCATAACTTACTTAAGAATCTTTTCCCATGTTTGACTGTCATAAAATGCATGGCTCCAACTCATTTTGACTGTGCCAACAATGACATTTTGTGAAAATACATCTGATCCTAATTTTCGATAAAGTTCCTCACATTCATCCAATGGCATATGAAACAATCCCAACATGAAAGCTAACACAGCACCTGAAAGAAAGAATTGTTAGTTTTTTTTTTTTTTTTGTCTTTTTGAGACAGGGTCTCGCTATGCAGTTGAGGCTGGTCCTGAGCTCACTTTTGTAGCCCAGGCTGGTCTCGAACTCGCACCAATCCTCCTGCCTCAGCCTCCCGAGTGCTGGGATTACAGGCGTGAGCCACCACGCCCGGCTAAGAATTGTTAGTTTTTAATTGGCAATTAAATTAATTAATTTAGCACTTATAAGATCTCCTGAGTCACTGGCCTGGTTTAACTTCTAGCTATCTCACCTGGTTAATTTCTCAGCATTCCAATTTTTTCATCTGTAAAATGGGGATAAACATCTATCTCTTTGCTTTCTGTTATCTATTTCTTGATTTAATCTTTCTCCATAATTTGGGCTTCACATAACAAAAACCATGTGATATTTAAGCTTCTATATCTGATTTGCTTAAAATTAGGGAGGGGACAGGAATAAAGAAAAGGGATGCAAAGTTGTTATGTACACATACTAAGTCCACACAAGGAATGTAAACACTATGTATTGCAAACATGCACTAATAAAAATAATTCAAAAGGGGATAAAAAATAACTCAAATGAGTTAAGTCCTTTGTATAGAAATAACAATTATAAAAAATTTTACTAGGACCCTCCCAAAAAAGGTTTAGATAAATGTTAACCCAAAATGATGATGATAAAGTCATAACACTTAAAATGTTTTAAAATATTGCTTGTACTAAATTAAACAATATATGAGAGATTATGATAGATACTGGCCTAACATTAATAAATTACTTAGTTTTAGTCATTGAACACAGTATATTGAAAACTCACCAATTTATTAAGCAATTACTACTTCAGGTTGGTCCTAGAACCAATGTAATTTAAGAAATTAGTTACTCTGGGATGTCCTTTAAATAATGATCTCATCTACTAGCTGTAAATGGTAGGACACACTGCCACCTAGTGTGTCTAATTGGCCTAACCCTGAAGGAAAGAGAAAAAGAGGAGAAAAAGAGGAAAACGGTGTGGAGGGCCCACAGGACAGGGCAAAGACCTGTTCATTATTACTGCCTAACCCGACATTGCAACAAAACGCAAAGGAAAAACAAGAAATCACTTCCATAATGCAGTTCAAATGTTTATTTTACTATAATTGGCATATCAGTAAAAAAATATGTTATGGCTTAACTATGAATTTGCAGAAATTTTGCAATTAACATATAAAATAACTTGCAAATAAGTTAATTGCTTTTTAAACAGAACGGCTATAAAGATGCATAAATATTTCAAAAACTGAATTAATTTTATTACTGGTAAACTATTAACCTTTAAACTAATATATACTGCACTGGCTTGATAAAGAACACAGGTGCAAACAAACTTAGAATATAAAAAAGGAGAAGAGAAGAAAATTACCGTACAAGTTAGCATCAGTATAAATGAAACATAATGAAAAACATATATTGTAATACAGAAATAGACATGTTGCATAAACTGATCTTTGACTTCATAAACGAAGGAGCTGAGATTATCTTAACTGAGCTTTCACTAACAATGGAGTGAAAGCAAAAGGTTAACCTCTAATATGTTTAAACATCTGAATTCCTAGGACATTCCAACTATAGGATCAGGGTAATATTTCCAAAAGAACACTACAATAAAAGGAAATGTCACTTGTAAGAAGTTTCCAGAGTTAAATCAACTGAGGTCTACCTATTATATGTTCTTGCTTTGAGTCACACTCTCAACATATTAAAATTTCTAAGGATTCTCTGTAAAGAAATCTGTTCTTACTTTAATCCAACATAATCTGTCCTTAAAAATAGTATTCTAGGGATTC
Source organism: Myocastor coypus (assembly GCA_004027025.1). Classification (NCBI taxonomy): domain Eukaryota; kingdom Metazoa; phylum Chordata; class Mammalia; order Rodentia; family Myocastoridae; genus Myocastor; species Myocastor coypus. The sequence continues at coordinate 50,507 of PVJA010001572.1, forward strand.
CTTACACCAATGGATTGCTGAGGTTTTCAGATCCTCCCCGTAATTGCTCCCATTCAGTCATGACGACTGACCATCAGTTGACATGCCTTTAGAGATATCTGTCATGTTCAACACTAATAATATAAAGAAATCACTTGATTTTGTTTGTAGTCATCTTTATAACTATTATTGTAACTTGAAAGAATGGGAAAAAAGGTATAAAATCTATTAGGTGAAATACTTCAAAGAATAGCTGGGATCTCATCTTAAGAAAAAAGCTTTTTGCACAGCAAAAGAAATCACCAACACAGTGAAAAGACAACCCACAGAGTGAGAAAATGTTGTAGCAAGTTTTTCCTCAGACAAAAGACATCTAAAACATATAAACAATTGAGTGGCTGTGGATATAGCTCAATGGCTGAAATGCTTGCTTGGCAAAGGCAAGGTCCCAAGTTCAATGCCAAGTACCAAGAATTAAAACAAAACAAAACAAAACAAAACAAAAAACAGACTCCTCAAATTCAAAGACCCAATCAAAAAATGGACTTCTGAGATGAATATACATTTCAGACGAAATACAAATGGCAAATACATAAAAAATTTTTACATCATTGATCATTTGAGAGATGAAAATTAAAACACTGAGATTCCATCTCACCTAAGAAAGAATAGCTATCATTAAGAAGTCAACCCATGCCGGGCGTGGTAGCGCACGCCTGTAATCCCAGCATCGGGAGGCTGAGGCAGGAGGATTGATGGGAGTTCGAGAGCAGCCTGGGCTATAAAAGTGAGCTCAAGGCCAGCCTGAACTGCATAGTGAGACCCCGTCTCAAAAAAAAAAAAGAAGTCATGGGCATGGTGGCTCACACCTGTAATCCCAGCACTCGGGAGGCTGAGGCAGGAGGATTGGTGCAAGTTCGAGACCAGCCTGAGCTACAAAAGTGAGCTCAAGGCCAAGGCCAGCCTCAACTGCATAGAGAAACCGTGTCTCAAAAAGACAAAAAAAAAAAGAAGAAGTCAACCCGAAAGGCTGGGAGTATAGTTCAGTGGTGCAGTGCTTTCTGAGCAAGTGGGACATCATGAGTTCAATTCCCAGTACAAAACAAAACAAAAAAAACCCCAAAACAAATGAACAAATTAGATTGGGTGTGGTGGCTTACAACTGTAATCCCAGCACTTAGGAGGCTGAAAACAGAAGAAGCAGTGCAAGTTCAATCTACATAATGAGTCCCTGTAGATCCTGTACTAAAAGCATAAAAAATAAAAAAAAAAAATAAAGAAGATAACCAATAAACAATGCTCACGGGACTGCTGGGAAAAAACAAACCCTTCTCCACTGTTGGTGGGAATATAGACTGTTATAACCATTGTGAAAATCAGTGTGTAGATTCCTCAAAAAGCTAGGATAAGAGAGGATGATTCCACCCAGCTATTTCCCTTGTCAGTATCTTCCCAGAAGAATTTAAACATCAAGCTAGGCATGGTGGTGCATGCCTGTAATCCCAGCAAGTGTGAGGATAAGGTAGGAGGATCACTGCTAATTCAAGACCAGCCTGGAAAAAAAGACCAGCCTGGGCTACTGAGCTCACTCTGAACTGCATGGAGAGGCCCTCTCTCAAAAATACTAGCAATAATAATAGTAACAACAACAACAACCACAATTATAATTATTTAAAATTTCATAGTGCAGTGATATACATGCATCCATATTTACAGCAGCAGACTTTATATAGCTAAATCTTGGAAACAACCCAAATGTCCATCACTTGAATGGATAAAATGGTATTTTTATATAATGGAGTACTCCTGAACCATAAAGAAGGACTAACCTGAGACTTTTATAGGATACAAGTTGAGACCATACTGATAAGTGAAATAAATCAGACTCATATATGTAAACAATGGACTGGCTTCCTGGTGTGTGAAACTGAAAAAGTAAATAAGTTCTAAAATGTTCAACAGGCAAGTGGATGCAACTAGAGACTGTACTTATAACTGAAATAAGTCAGACCCACATGTGTAAATACCATATTGTCCCTACTGTAAGGGCCTGAAAGAATAAACAAAACCTGAAAGATGCAATATAGTAAAATGGAAAGACATAAAGATTAAACAACAAAGATAAGGGAAAGGAGAAAAGATAGGAAAAAAAGAAGAGGGAAAATTCATGCAGGTATATTACACAGCAAAGCTGATATGACCGCACTTCTAATTTCCATCAGTTTCTTTGAAAACAGCAGTTGATTTTTAGAATTTTTGCTTTAACTAACTCTGTACTGAGATCTGAGATCTGAGATCTAAGCAACTACATGAGCACAGCTATGTGTAATACAAAACCATGGCTGAGTACCTCTCGCCTTGGGCTTCTAAATGTGTATTGTTTCTTTTTTTTTTTTTTTTTTTTTTGGCTTTTTGAGACAGGGTCTCACTGTGCAGTTCAGGCTGGCTTTGAGCTCACTTTTGTAGCCCAGGCTGGTCTTGAACTCGCAGCGATCCTCCTGCCTCAGCCTCCCAAGTGCTGGGATTACAGGCGTGAGCCACCACGCCCGGCTGTGTATTGTTTCTAATGTCTTATCAATTATTATAGTCTTTAAAACAAATATTGAAAGTTAAAAAATAAGGTTTATTCAAACCTTTTTAAAAATTTTTTTTTTTTTTTTTTTTTTTTGAGCCAGGGATTGAACTAAGGCCCTTGCAAAAGCAAGTGTATATATTCAATTATTTGTTCAGTCTCTCATGGCTATATTTGTTAATTTGAACAACAGATTTGATGATAAAGAGGTAATATAACAGCCACTCTTAATTTTTTTATTCTTTGTTTGAAAATCTGTAATATATCTGTTGCTGCATGTTACCCTGTTTCTGTCTTTGTTTCTGCTATTTGTTTTCACTCTTCAAAATACAATGAAAATTAAAACAAAAAAAATGTTCAATATATATTGTGAACTGGGAAGAAACTGTTCAGAAGGAAAAGAGAACTAGGATGAGTGAAAAGGGAAAGGACAGTAGGGAAAATGGAAAAAATGCAAGTGAGTAACACTATTAGCATCTCTTAATTTTCATTATAAAGGAAAGTTTGTGCTAATATAGGTTGGAGAAATTTTTATGCCCATATTTTGTACTCTGAGCAACTGTGTTAACAATAACAACACATAATGTATTATATTGTCATTCTCTTACTTTGTTATGGAATACTGTTTTACCTTTCTTTTTATAAAAAAAATCTACCTGTGTAAACCAATACAAAGTGAGAAATTATCAGGTCAAATAATAAAATTCAAAGTAACAATCATAGTAAACTGCCAATTCTTTCTGTACTGTCAAAATCCTATTATATGTGTACCATTACTAATATGTAGAAGCAGCTTTCTAGGGGCTGAGGAGCTAGCACTGTGGCATGAGTGCCTGCCTGGCAAGCAGAAGCACAAGGTCCTGAGTTTGATTCCCAGTACTGCAGAAATAAATAAATAAATAAATAAATAAGTCTTTCTATAAACACAATTCTCAAATTTATGAATTTAAATTCTGGTTTGAAAAAACCATACAAAAGGGATGTAGAAAGCAATTTCCCTACTGAGAGACACTCTCACAAAAGTATAAAATAAAATCTTAGATTTTTCTATTGGTTCAAATATAGTGAGTACTATCTTCCTTCTGTTTCTTCACAATGACAACTGCATGAAACAACAGTAATTTGTCTTACTTGGCTTACTGAAAACATACTATAAGTACATAAAATCTGTTTCTGAATATTAATCACAATAAACTTTTAAAAGTTCATGAGCAAACCAAAGGATTATCACCATAAGTATACATAACACTCATCATTTCAGAAAATGATCCTTGATGTTAAGTCCAATTGTTTAATGTTCTGCTCCTTAATGTGCTGCTAGAATGCACTTCTGTGCTGCAAATAATTACCTGTGCTTACACCACAAATGTAATCAAAGAGCTGATGAACTGGCTTCTGAGTTAGTTCAACTAATTTCCGCAGTGTCTGAAGAGCAACCACACCCCTGTAGAAAAGATTAAATGCAGAGTGGGAATTCCTGTCTCAAGGAATATTAATTCAAGTTACTGAATCAAACAATTCCATAAATTGCTATCATAGCTTATAGGCTAACATGAAAACTAAGAATATAAATTACCACTGCCAGACCAAAACGGAGAATCATTGTTGAAAAGCTAGAACCTAAAAGATATAAAAACTGTCTAATTTAAAAATTTATATGAATATCCTTGAAAATACTAATACAACAATGTGCTGATACGTATTGTAGAAACACTTCAACTCTAGGTGTTGGCGGTGCATGCCGCAGTTTTAGTACTCAAGAGGCTGAGGCAGGAGGATTCTGAGCTATGCAGTCAGCTCAAGGCCAGTCTGACCTACATAGTGAAAACCTAACTCAACAAAATAAAACAAAAAACTAACTCAATTTCAGAAAACATTTAAAATTTCTCATTAGCTTTGGGATGACATGCATTGGTTTCTTCTCTTATCAATACAGTTGGTCACCTATGCTACTATATACTTGTGTTTTGTGTATTTTACTAGTCAGATAAGTTCCTAGTCATTTCTAAAAACTTAATACATTAGGCATATTAATTAATGCTGCTGATCAATAATTTTTAGAACTTTGGCAAAGGTAGTAAATCACTTCATGAGGGAATGTGAAAAGATGGAAGTCCTGAAGGTGTAGGGGTAAATTATGTGGACAATTTTTATTTTCCCTTGTTTCTATATTTTATAAAAGTGTGAAAAACCTCACCTGTGCACTTGGAAAAAATTCTGGCACAAACAGGCAGAAGGAGCAAGTGGTATAGTTTTCTTAACACAGGGAGGCAAAGGGGAAACAATTAAAAAGTCTGTTTCCAATACAAAGAATAAGGCAAGTCAGTTCTAGAAAACAATGTTGCTTAGGTGTTACAAAACAAAATTCAGTATTGAAATTATGCCTTGATATTGCTCAAGAAAGTTATCAAGAAATATTCAAAGGTTAAGGCAGAAAAACTAAGGACTGATTTTTTTCATGGTGACTAAGAATGTGAATTTGAGAATAAAGTGCCTATAAAAAAGAAACATTAATTCAAGGTGGAACATAAAGAATTAAAGATAATATTAAATAAAACACATTTAACAATGTGATCTTTTATCTTTCCTGGATATATCACACAGAAAACATTTGATGAAAATATTAAAATAATCTTGAAGCTTTTAGCTAGTTTTCTTTCTACCCAATTTTTTCTAATCACTTTTATAATCAGGGGAAAACTTATTTTAAAATAATTTATGAATTAATTCAAAATGAGTTAAAATACATTTACCAGGTTACTATTTGCATAACAGTACTATGAGGTTCTCTCTCTTCCTCTCCCTCCTCTCTATCTCTTGTGCACGTGCACACACACACACACAGAGGCACATTTCATGTTTTCTTTTACTCACAGCCCTTAGACCTTATAAACACCTCCCTCTGACTACTTGTTCACATTGCCCTAACCCATAGATAGTTTCTCAACAGCAGCACCTCTGACTCTCCAGGTTGCTAACTTCACTTGGGGAGATGCCCAGTGCACAATAAGGTGGTCAAAGGCAACTGCTCTTAAGTGAGATTAAGTAGAAGTCCTCCAATGTGTCAACAAAAACTGTCTCTAGACACTGTCAAGCATCCCCATGGGACATCATCATCTCCATAACAGCATAACTAATCCTGGCTACCTTCGTCCTGTCATAGATTCCTTCTATGACTTATAAAATTTCTATCCTATAAGATCAAACACTTATTAGTCACAAATGTCTTTTCACCATGCCTCTCTTACTTTAGCTTTCTTAATATCCCTCAACATTCTTTTAGGTCTATACTCAAATATTTCTCATCTCTTAAAAAAATAAGTTAGGATCTTTCTTTAAAATATCCCTACTAGGCTCTACTCTTTTGCTTTGCTTTATTGTTTTTTTTCACAGTTCCTGTTACTACTCAATAAAATTGTTTTTCCATGTCATTTTTCCCTCCTCTGGAATGCAAAGGAAGATTTTTCACTGCTTTACAAGGAAATTTCTTACTCATTTACCTACTACTGTCCCTGTTCTTATAATATGGAACTGATTCTATTGACTATAGTGAGTTTCTACAACTCATTACCATTTTATGTAACACAGGGTGATGCATACCTCCTTGGACTTAAGGAGATTATGTTCCTTAAGAAACATCCACCAAGCTCTTCTAAGATGCTGGCTTTTGGCCACTTGAGTACTTCTGTGCAGGAGCCTGTAACCTTACATTCAATATATCTAAATCAAGATTCTTTCCCAACACTATTTGCCTTTATCTCTGTCATCCTGTCCTAGTCACCCACAAACATTATATTTAAAAGGATCTTGATCTAGTTCTAGTATATCCAGTCTCCTCATTTTTTCAAAAAATTTTGTCTATCTTTCTGTTGAAAAATCCCCACCGCCACCATTCTAGTACTTTAGTGTTCTGCTCCTGGATTTTTAAATAGCCTCCTCTCATCCTTCAACCTTCTTTCACATTGGTGTCATGCTGTAGAGGACTTAGGTGACAGCTAAGATGGGAATTTAACAAAAGATTAAAGTAATGCTTGGCATAGAAAACTATGATTGGCAAAATAGGTATAGAGAACAAATCAGGGAACTTGGAAAAAAAAAAAAAAAACAGTAGGTAGGGAACACATTATAAGCCTCAGATGTCAGGACAGAGATGACAGGAGCCAGAGCCCAAGCTAGAAACTATAAAAGTTTTAAAAAATCTAGTCATCAATCTAACCGGCACAATGGCAGAAATTATATAAAGTGTTACAGAATAAGCATGTGTGAATTACTAGAAGTAAAAATAAAGACTGATAGTGATGTTATCTTCTGAAGAAGGAACAAGTTTATCTCCTGTATAGTACGCACTAACATGGAGTGAGGAAATTAGTGATACTGACTCCTGTGCTATCATGGTATTAAGCAACTAGTTATATAACAAAATAAGATATAAAGATAGATAAATATAACAAAACAAACTAAAGTTATAAGACACTGTCAAAATTCTAAGAGAATAATGGTTGATAACCTCCTAAACTAACAAAAAGGTCTAAAATGGTCAAACTAAAATATAAATACTAAACAAGGTGATTCAAGAATATGTTAAGAGTTGCTCTTAGACTTGAAGTTATAAATGAAAAAGATGATTTTGTGTATTGATTTTAAAATTTTGATCTTATAAACATATAATTTTACCAAGTCAATTTTTTAAGAATCCTAAAGATGAACTGTATGTTTAATTTTTAGATTCCAATTTTTTCTAACTGTACCTTGTTCCTCCACCGTCTATTGTGAGAATTCGGATTCCTCTTCCTTTCACTGGATCCACATAACCAATTAAGGCCAAAATTTCTCTAACTGCAGCCTGAAGAGTTTCATCTTTAATTTGCCTCAGCCGTAATAAATACGGTATAATTCTTTCCTGTATTGAGAGGAAAAATATTTTGTTGCTTTTGTCAATCAAAAATGAAACTATGAATAAATTTAACACAGTTCTCTAAAATTTTAGGCTTTCAAACATGAAAAGATCATGAAACTAAAACTAGTATTGTCTTCATATATGAAGTTCATGTATGACTTCATATATGTTGTTTTTAAAAAGTAGTTTGAACCCCAGTAATAGTGTGACTTGTATCACAGTAAAAGCAATTTATTAGAATCATATATATCATAGAACAAATAGAATAATTTTTTATTACTTTTAATAAGAGATGACAATATGAGAGTTTCAAAACATGTTAGTAGAGCACTCACAATAATTGACACACTTCATATTGTTGTCCTCACAAAAGTTATACAGAGCAAGCACACAGAGTGCAGACATGACAAATTTTCTAATCAATACTGGTTCAGAAAAAAAGAAAAAAAAAAAAAGAAGAAAAATTTTTCTTCTTTTTGAACTAGGAGGAAGTAGTTGTATACATAGTCCAATGTTTTATAATTGCAGTGGGTTACCGGTGAAACTGGCAATGCTGACAGCTCATTATACTAATCTAGCTCTGCGTTTTATGCCTCATTATTAAGCTTTTCAGCTTGGTGATCAAGAGCACATTAAAGCAAGACCTGTCTAACAAAACTTTTTTTTTTTTTTTTTTTTTTTTTTGTGGGACCAGGGTTCGAACTCATGACCTTGCACTTGCCCAGCAGGCACTTGTGCCTCGGAGCTATCTCCCCAGCCCCCTAACAAAACTTTTATCATTTGTATTTTCCAAGGTCAACTCTCCTCAGGAGAACAATTACTGAGTATACAATCACATGAATAAAAACTCCCAAATTTTCACATAAAAACAAAACTTTTGGGGCCAGAGAGATAGCTCCATGGCACAAATGCCTGCCTGGCAAGTGCAAGGTTGTGAGTTTGAACCCCAGACCCGCCAACCCCCTTGCCAAAAAAAAAAAAAAAAAAAAAAAAAAAAAAATCTTGTCATTTCCATTTACAAATGTTTATTAATATTTTAGTCCAAGGCCAAATCTGATTGAGTAAATCAGAAATTACCTTAACGGCTACTCCTTTTCCTTCAGGAAATTCCAGAAGATGAAAAGTCAGTTCTTCAACCCTAGTAATGCAGAGCTTTGGGTCTGCTGTTCTTCTTAACGCCTGAACCAATGCCCGGGTTCTATTATCAATACTCACTCTTGCAATAATCTACAAAGACACATCAAACATAATGAATTAGAATATAACACTTTTAACAAATAGGTAGTGTTTTATCAGGAAATAAAACTTGCAAATTTGGCATAATTAATATAACTCAAAACCATATGAATAACTTGCCTTTTCTCGTTGAAGAGATAAATGCTTTTTCTCCTCTGTACTTTTGTCTTTGCTGACAGCCTGCTCAGTTTTAGCAGGCTCTTCCTGTTGTCCTGTTTGACTCTTGGAGTCATACTTTAACTTGGGGACTAGTCCACCAATATAGCCACCTACTAAGGCCTGAACACCTTCCGTGGGACGAGAAAGAAAGTTAGCGATGCTCTGTTTAGTGGAAACTGGAAGGACTTCTGGCACTCCACTTGGGCCTGCAGGCTTGGCAATGCTACCTATGGAAGACTGTGAGCCTGGATCATCAGTAAGGATACCAGGGGCTGGAGAACCGGGTTTCATTTCTTCAGCCCTTTCACCTTCAAGTTCTGCTTTGTCCTCAAAATGTTTCTTTTCTTTTGCTTGAGACATGCTTTCCTCACGCTTGAAGTATGAGTTAATGTGATTAGATAAAAAATAGAATGATTCTCCAAATTTTGTAGTTATACTACTTGTGTAACGAAATAGTCTTTGTTTACCTAAATCTTCTTTATGTATTACGTGACTATTCTCTTCTGCTAAAGGGGTCTTTTCTGTTGATTTGTCGCTGTATTTTTTCAGAGATTTGATGACTTCTTTAATATTTTTCTGCTTTGACCAGCCACTGTCTGATACTTTTCTTAATATTTGAAAACTTGGCTTAAATTGAGCTAAATGTGAAATCATTTCATTTTGACTACCCAAAATAGCCTTCGAAACAGAATTGAAAGTGCTTTTAATGTGGGACATGTGACTGCTCACTTTTGTAAGCCCCTTGGGAGCGGAAGTGCTAAGTTTCCAAATGCCAATGTGTAAACCATGGTTGCTTAGACAGTAACAGTGTTTACTGTAAGAATACGCTTCACCTTTGGTCCATTTACATCTTATTCTGCTTGTATGAAAACCTCTTTGTAGACTGCTTTGACTTATCCACCAGTAATGTCGAGGAGTGCACACAAAATGCAGCTTTTTGCTTCTCTGCTTTCCACAAAGACTTCTTGCATTACTAAGGAGGTAAATATATATATCTATAGACATAACTTAAAAATCACTTATTTTCTGTATGACATTGTCTCACTTCATTCCTCAATGCTTCATTTATGAAATGCTGTAAGCCATGGTCTTACCTAAAATGGCAAAAAAAAAAAGGAAAAGGAAAGAAAGAGTCAAGTTAAAATCAAAACTGGGCAAACAATAAAATACATGAATATTTGAACTGCATTTAGCATACTCTCAAAAAAGATTATTTCACTACAGCTTACACAGATTTTAAACTAATAGAAAATAATTCACTTTTCGGTATACAAGTCAGTAAAAAAAAAAACTGAGCAATACTGATGTAGGATTAAAAAAAAAATCAAGACAGGCATAAAGTTGACATGGTAAATCATTATGTTTAAGATTGCAACTTTGGGACAGAATCGAAGCTACCTAAGGTCACTCACATCTGTGCTTCCTAAGCCTGTTTATGCTTCTTTTCTTCTGAGCTGATCACACTCAAAATCCTTTAAAGATACTTTAAACTCATACATTAGCGTATCTGATAAAACGAAGGGCAGAAACCTGACCTTAAAGTAGACAAATAGATTCAAAGATATTGTACTCATTTCTTTTTTCTAAAAATTTTTATTAACATATGTTTGCAGTACACAATAATTATACCCAGTTTTTAAAATATTACTATAGGCCATGCCTTCTTCCTAGAAAACAGACATCCTTTCAACTACAAACAGAGCCACTTCTCCCTGAGGGTGGGTGGTTTTCCCCCATTTAAATCAAGTCCAAATCTTCTAAAATTCACAAATTCAATGATACAAAAACCCTGAACAAAATATAAGCAAATCAAAACTAATAAATATCAAAAGAATTACACTATGACTAATATCTGGGATTTACTTCAGGTATACAGGACTAGTTTCATGTGTGAAAATGAATAAACATAACTGATTACATCAGTAAGCTTACAAAACAATAATCAAGATCTTACCAGTAGCTGCAGAAACACATTTGACAAAATCCAATGCTCACTGATTAAAATGCTCAATAAACTGAAAGTAGAAGAGAACTTTCTCAACTTGATATCGACTAAAAAAAATGCTATAGCTAATATCACAATTTAGGGTAAAAATTAAAAGCTTTCTCATTCAGAGTAAGAACAAGTCAAGATGTCCCCTCTTACCATTGCTTTTTATCACTGTACCACAAGTCCTACCAATGCATAAAGACACAAAAAGGAAATAAAACATACAGAAATGGGAAGAAAGAAAACTTTGTTTAGTTGCAGATCACACGATTACCCATACAGAAAATACAAAAGAATAAAACAAGAAAAGAAAACTTCTAGAACCAGGAAATTACAAGGACAAAAAAGTTAATATGGAAAAGTTTTCTTCTATACCAGTAATGAATATATGAAATTCAAAATTAAAAGTACAATCCCATTTAAATTACATTTCCTCCCCTTATGAATGCAAATACTTTTGTATTAACAAAAATGTGTACAAGATCTGAGAGAAAAACTACAAAACACTAAAAGAAACTAAATAATTTTTTTTGAATTTTTATTTTATTTTCTTGTTTCAGAACTTTTGTTTATTTATTTATTATTTTTATGGCTGGCTCAGCCTGCCCTGAGGGCAGGGCTGGCACAGCATATGGTGCCGGGGATCGAACCGCAGTCCCTGCAACGCCTAAGCTTTCCTAAGCAGGCGCTTTAGACCACTGAGCCATCCTGCCAGGCCCCAAGAAACTAAAGAATTAAGTATAGAGATAACCTATGTTCGTGGACAGCAATACAGATAATACACGTGGGCTGGAAGATCACTCTTCTTCACTAGAGCTGGGGCTGCAGTCCAGGTCCAATCCTCCTTCCACTGTTCAGAGAACGATGACCCAGGAACTCCCTGGCATTCAGGCCAAACTGCATGCACAATGTCTCATGGCCTGAGCTTCAATAAGTTTCCCCCTGACCTGGACGTTATGAATGGTTCATAAATACAGACTAATTCTCATGTTATAATTTAATCTGACTGAATTACTAGAAAGTATGCTCACTGAAAGCACCTGAGACAATTCTGCACCCTGTCAATCATACCGAGAGAGGCACAAGGGTTGGAGTATATTTCCTTTAAAAAAATCAGAAAGCCTGATTAATCTGTGTGCTGTGCTATGCTTTTTTTCTCTTGCCACTAGAACACCACTTTTCTGTTTATCCTGCCCTTTTTGTTTCCGCTGTTACGGACCTTCCTGAAGCACATCCTTTTGTCATCTTCAATAAATGTAACTGCTTTTTGTTTTTTCTGTTTTGTTTTGTTTTGTTTTTGCAGGACCGGGGTTTGAACTCACAACCTTGCACTTGCCAGGCAGGCAGTTGTACCATGGAGTTATTTCACCAGCCCCCTAACTGCTTTTCATTTACCACTAGATGTATGCTTTGCAATTTGCTGCTTGTCATACACAAGAGCCTAGAATCTATCTGTTGGATTTACCACACAGTAACAGATAGGAAGACTCAGTGTTGTCCAGACAGACGTTAGTTCTTCCCGTCTTGATTTACAGATACAACATAATTTCAATCAAAATCCCTGCAATTTATTTTTTTAACATCAACAAATTTAAAGTTTATATGAAGAAATAAAAAATTTCTTTTTATTTCTTTTTGAGTAACCAACAAAATATTGAAGGAAGAAAACAAGGATGATCTGACTTCAAGGCTTGCTTACTTATCATCAAGGTGGTGAAAGATAAGCTAACAAATCAATGAGATGATAACACAGACCAGAAACAGGCCTAATTAAATATATGGGTAGGTAATTAATCTCTGACAGAGGAGTAAAGGCAGTAAAAGTAATGGAACAATGAGTCTTCTTGACAAACAGTGCTAGAATAACTGGACATCTACATGCAAAAAAGAAAAGAAATCTAAATAGGTTTTACAATCTTAAGAAAAATTAACTTAAATGGATCACAGGTCTAAATGCAAAATACATTCAGAAAACTCCTAAAATATGGTGCCTGGCAGGATGGCTCAGTGGTCTAAAGTGCCTGCTTAGGAAACTTTAGGCAGCTGCAGGGACTGCGGTTCGATCCCCAGCACCACATGCTGTGCCAGCCTTGCCCTCAGGGCAGGCTGAGTCAGCCATAAAAATGAATAAATAAACAAATTCTGAAAGAAGAAATAAATAAATTTAAAAAAAGAAAACTCCTAAAATATACTACAGGGCAACGTCTAATAACTCCATGAACGCTAATGACTTCTCAGATACAACACCAAAGGCATAATCCATTCAAGGAGGAACTGATAAGTTGGATTTTATTAAAATTAGAAACATCTGCTCTGTGAAAGACACCATCAAGAGAATGAGAAAATAAGCCTGAGATGGAGAGAAAGTATTTACAGGAGACATACATGATAAAGAACACATCTGAAACATACAAAGCACATTTAAAAAGCTTATGAAAAAGATGCACTAAATCCTACTCAAAAGGATCAAGGCTTGTTTGACTATCCCTGTGGAAGAGCGTGCTGTTTAACTCTTGGGCAACCTGCCAGCATGCTGGCATTACAAATTCCAGGGAAGAAGTCAACACAGCCGAGATCTTGTTTAGAGAAATGCTCACCTGGGTACACTTCACAAATAATGAGAAACAGAAGCATTTCTGTTAACCTAATTGCTTGTTCCCTTGCTTAAGTTGAATAAATGTGAGGTTATCCAGATGCTCAGGGCTCTTTATCAACTAGAGATAAGAGCCTCTGGGTCCTCTTTCAAAATTATCTGTGTCCTATCTTTCATCTCCATTCACTCGCTCTGGATAGGTATTCCTAGCAGGTGGGTTTTCTGCATGTCCTCAGGAAAATGAAAATTCAAATACCAATGTGATAGAACTACACACCTATCAGAAAGTCCAGAAACTAGGCTACTGACACCACCAGACACTGAGGAGCATTTGGAGGAACAGGAACCTACTGTTTACTGTAGGAATACAAAATGGCATAGCCACTATGGAGAACAGTGTGGCAGTTTCTTATAACTACACATACATTGACCATATAATCCAGTAATTGTGCTCTTTGGTATTTATCTGAAGGAGTTGCAGACTTATGCCCATACTTATGTACAATATGTAAATTTTTATAACAGCTTTATTCATAAATGCTAAACTTAGAAGCACCTAAGAGATCCCTTGGTATGTGAATGGACAAAGTGGGACATAGGAGTTCCTTCTTACTCACAGAGTACACATTTCAAGATTCCCAATGGATGCCTAAAACTGCAGATAGTATGAACTATATGTATATATATATGTATATATGCACACACACACACACACACACACACTATATTTTTTTCCTATACACTTTGTAAGTGGAAATATACACGCAATGGAATCCAGTGGCAAAAGAAGAGCTATCAATATTTGGAAGGACAAGGACGAAACGTAAGTATATATAACTACATGAAAGAAGCCATCAGAAAAAGACTTCATATCTTATATCTTGATTCACTTGGGCTGCTATGACAAAATATTACAGCACTGGAAGCTGGAAGTCCAAGATTAACTCACTAGCAGCTTTAGCATCTGCTTAGGGTTTGCTTTCTGGTTCACAGACGGTGTTTTCCAGCTGTGTCTTGACTTGGTAGAAGGAAATAGTTAGCTCTCTTGAGTCTTTATTTTCTTTTGGTGGTACCAGGGATGGAACTCAGAACCTTGCACTTTCTAGGCAAGCACTTATTCCACTGAGCTATCTCTCTGGCCCTTGAGTATTTTTAATAAAGGGCAGTGCAAGAGCTAATCAACTCCCAAAGGTTCAACTGTCTTCTACTTTCACTTTAAGTGTTCAGATTTCAATGTATGTTTTGAAGACAAACAGACCATAGACATAAGATTCCAAATATATGACATTCTCAAACAGTTAAAACTCTGAAGACAAGCAAGCCATGGTGGCACACACCTATTATTTCAGAACTAGGAAGATTGTCAGGAAAAATCACTGTGTTTGAAGCCAGTCTATGCAACACAGTGAGTTCAAAGCTAGTATAAACTGCATAGTGAGACCCTGTCTCAAAAAACCTTCCCAAAAGCAGCAATTTAAGGAAGATGACACAGAGGAAGCATAAAACAGTAAAACTACAACAATCAAACAATCATGTAGGAAAGCACACAGAGTATATTCAGAAATTGCAAGTAGTATAGGATCTGGAGCGATTATATGAGGAAAAGACAGACCCAAGAACTTACAACTATCAAGAATATGACACTGTGAACCAAAATCTTCTGTACTGCACATCCACATATGATTTAAAATACATTCAAATGTGCAAGGGAAAAGAGACAAAAGGTACAAACCTGCCTGCCTTCTTGGTTCTTCTGAGTTTTGCAGAACTAGAAGCCAGTGTGATAAACCAAATTAATATAAAAGTCCTGCAATTCCCACCAGACAGAAATACTTTGTGGCCTGGCATGAGGGCATATACCTGTAATCCCAGCACATGGGAAGCTGAAATGGAAAACCGTCCGGAGTTTGAGGTTAGCCTGAACTCTACAGTGAGAACTCATCTCAAAACCAAAAGAAAAGAAAAAAAGTACTACATTGAATAGAATTAGAGTCCTTGTGGATAAACAGTCATGCTCAAAAACACTAGAGGAAAATCTACAAGTTGAACTTCTTTCAGGCCTGGATCTACATTCATACTACCCCCACAGTACTACCCAAATGAAAACTGGTCAGATTTGCAAGCAAATCCAGTGTTTAATTGAAACTCCTAGTAAAGACACTGCCAAAGCCCAGGACAATGGGACACCCACACTAAGTAAGTGCTGAACATTAATGCAGAAAGATTACAAAACATGCAAGGAAATGAACCATCACCTAGATCAGTGATCAGCAGCAAGAAAATCTGTAACCAAGAAATAAAAATTAACTGAGTCTGAGATGTTCAAAGATGCAACAGAAGAAACTTAAAACAAATTTAAGGTAATGGTATTATGAAGTAAAGAGTTATTAATAACTAATACGACGTCAGAATGAAAAGTGTCAAGAATTAAAATAAAGCAAGTGGTAAGATATTATTTTAGATGTATAGTTGAAAGTGATGCGTTGACACTGTAGTGAAGATCTGAATCAAATGAGGAAGCATAGTATTATTCAGAAATTAATAATAAGTTGTTAAATTATTGAAATTTAAATTACTGAGAATTTAAGAACATTCCAGGCAGAGAAAAACAGCAACTCTGGTCACAGAAATAAGCTTTTTATATTCAGAATATCAAGGACAAGATGTTTGAATAGGTCTATGACTGACGCAGAAGACAGCTATGTTAAATCTAAGCTATGATTTAAGACTTTGAATTCTTTCAAAAAGATACAATCATCATTGGGGCAATATGGAACAGGTCTCTAACCCCAGAACTCTGGGAGGCTGAGGCAGGAGGATGTCAAATTTAAATCCAGCCTGGACAATTTAATAACTCAGATCATTTTTCAAATACAAATTTAAAAATAGGGCAGAGAGGTAGCTCAGTGTGAAGGCTTTGGGAAAAAAAGACATATATGTATATGCCATACACAAATTATAACTACTTATGAATATATCAACCTTGCATTGTAATCTCAGCACAATGGGAGGTTGAAATAGAGAACAGCCTCAAGTTTGGGTTCTGACATATAGAACCCAAAATGGGAACCATACACGAAGATAATTTTATGGTCAAATTGAGAGATTTTTAATACACTTTTTCCCCAGAAACTACTACTATGCAAAGCCTACAATAGCAATTGTAAAATTAACAAGCTCAATTGTTACTGACAAAACTAGCAAATGCAATATATTATGAAAGTAAATTCAGCCATTAACAAAAGCTAAGAGTACAAAAATAGGGAGAAGAATATAAAGTGAGACAGACTATCCTTTGAGAAAAGAGCAAGGAAGAATCGAGGTTCTATAAAGACAAAAGAGGTGTAAGAGGAAAAGAGGCACCGGCCAATGACTAGGAAAAGGAATGGCATTTTAACTAAAAGAATTAAGGGAACTGCTGGGTGGAGATCTAAATGTGGCTGGAAATAATGATTTACAGGCCTCACCTAATTATTGCAATAATAAAGCCCAAAAAGTACAACAATGTCTGAATTAATAGTACTAGAATGGAGAAGAGGGTTTCTGTGAGCCACAGGCTTTACTGACAATCAGCTATACATAAGGACAGGAAAGTGTCAAGAGAAACTGCAAGGATTTAAATCTCAGAGACAAAATAGAATCCATTTTTAAATATGAGGAAACTCAGAAAGAGCCAATTCAATGAGGGAAAAGTAAATTTTCTTTTGGATTCTGGATTTACAAGATAGAGTAACAGTGGAACATTCAAATTAAGATGCACCTAGACTGGATTTATGTGCAGAATTAGCACAGAGACAGCTGAAATCATTACACCAGTCAAATGTACCAAACATAATAAAAACAAGGATGATGATGATGATACCTGAGCATTTGACAATCATAGATACTGAAAAAGTTCCTGTTTTGAAAAATTTGTATTTGTTACTACACCCTAGTTTTCTGGGACATTTCTGGATATTCATGGTCCTATTATAGTATCCCTTGGGTTTTAAACTGTTAAAATGCTGGTTTAGAAGGAACCAAGTAGAGTCCTGAATGAAGTGAAGGAACAGCCTTTCAAGGAAGCAAGAACACATGGGAGAAACAGAAAGGTCCAAAACTCAGGACCAAGTTTCAAAAAGTAATGGATAATGAACAGAATAAAATACTTGAGGTGGGAGAGAAAGATGAGCACAGAGAAAGGACCAGCCAGACAGGAAGGTTTCTAGGGCTGTGCACTCTTACTCTGATCTTTCACAAATGTAGATTCACAAGTAAAGCAAAACCCAGCCTTGTATGACTCAAAGCTGTTCTTGTCCCAAATTGCTTGTGAAACAGTAAACATATAAATTGTGAAACTGATTTTTCATCCAATAGACTCATGAAAAGATCATTGCTTACAAGACTGTAATTTAGTTCTTGGACATATATTAGGAAAACAATATAAACAACAGAAAAAACCATGATCAAAAGGTATATATATGGTGATGCACACCTGTAACCCACGCACTCAGGAGGCTGAGGGAGGAGGATTGCTGGGAATTGGAGGCCAGCCTGGGCTACAGAGTGAGTTTAAGGCTGGTGTCTTAGTTACTCTTCTCTTGGTGCTGGGATAAATATCTGACAACCAAAATGAAGGAAGGAAAGGTATATTCAGCTCACTTTCTGGAGGTTTCAATCCATATTTACCTGGCCCAAGGCTGAGTGGAACAGGGCAGAGAGCATCCAGTTCAAGGCAGCAGAACAGCAACAATTGCAACAAAGGCAATCGACTAACCAGGGCAGCAGATAATCTGTCTATCTCTCTTTATGTTACAGTCAAGCTCTCTACCCCAGCCTATCCACCTCAGGCCACACTCATAACCCCAACAGTACTAAAACACATAATCCCAGTGGATCACGGGTCAAGTCTCAAACTCTAGAAGTCCCTCACCCATGATGGCATGAGGCTTTGGGGGGACAACTACACCCAAACCATAACAGCTGGCCTGCACTGCACAGCGAGATCATGTCTCAAAAGTCCAAAATAAATAAACAAATAAAATAGCATGACCTAATAGTGAAAATACAATTTTACACAATTTCATAAAATGGTTATAATGAGCTTGATACGAATGGCTCATATAAAGCACAAGTTCCGGATTCAATTTAATACTTTTTAAAAAAATCCTCAGATTTTTACCACTAAAAAAAAAATTTACTGGGCTGGCAAGATGGCTCAGTGGTCTAAAGCGACTGCTTAGGTAAGCTTAGACAACCACAGGGACCACGGTTTGATCCCCTGCACCACATGCTGTGCCAGCCTCACCTCCAGGGTGGGCTGAGCAGGCCATAACATACATACATACATACATACATACATAAATAAACAAACATTAAAAATAAAATTAAAATAAAAAAATTTACCATTCTTTTTTTTTTTTTTTTTTTTTGGTGGAACCGGGGATTGAACTCAGGCCCTTTCACTTGCCAGGCAAGTGCTTATTCTACTGAGTTTTCTCCCCCGCCCCTACCATTCTTAATATCTCACTGTCTCACTGACATTTCCTTGATCTCCTGCAACATATTTTTATCCTTTCTGGGATCTCAACAAATAGGAGTACAGATCTAGTATACAACTGCTCCTTGAAGTAAACACAGTATTTTATTTATTTATTTATTTATTTATTTGTCTTTTTGAGACAGGGTCTCGGTATGCAGTTGAGGCTGGCCTTGAGCTCACTTTTGTAGCCCAGGCTGGTCTCGAACTCACACCGATCCTCCTGCCTCAGCCTCCCAAGTGCTGGGATCACAGGCGTGAGCCACCATGCTCAGCAAACACAGTATTTTAAATAAAAGTACTGTGTGATGTCACATCTTTTCTAAATTTTTCCTTGGTCACCATTTTCCTTTAGTTATTGCAATACTTGCAGAAACCGGGTCCTCCCAGCACCATCACAGAAGTGACACAGGGATAGGGATGGGCTTCCAACACTGCAACACAGTGATTCACACAGCTCCACCTGCTTTTAAAAAGCACACTCACCGGACTCCCCTTAAGCAACAGCAGTCACGGAGGGAGTAGGGCAGGCGCGAGACAAAAACACCAAGCAAAGGAAGCACAAAACGTTTCCTCTGACGGCCGGGCGTGGTGGCGGACACCTGAAACCCCAGCACTTGGGAGGCTGAGGCATCGGTGCGAGTTCGAGACCAGCCGGGGCTGCAAAAGTGAGCTCAAGGCCAGCCTGAACTGCATAGCGTGATACTGTCTCAAAAAGAGAAAACAACAAAAAAACCGCACACTGACGGTCGAAAACGAAGGAAAGGAAAACCACTTTTGACAGTCCCTGGGAGCTGCGGGAGCGTGGACCCAGGAAAGACGGACTCCGCCAAGCGGCGCCCGAGGGAGGTGCGGGCCGCGGGGCGGGGCCACAGGCCCCCAAACCCCGGGCTTCAGGGCAGACCGCGCCGCGCAGGGTCGCCCGCCTCGCCGCCCTACGCCTCCGGGCTCCCCGAGGCGGGCTAGCGGCTCTCCACGCTGCGACTGGCAGCACCCACGGGCGACACAGGGAGGACCCGAGGCTGTACAAACGGCCCGCCCCAGAGGACAGCTTTCCTTTCACCCCGCCCTGTCCCGTAGCGGCCACTCACCGGGATGCAGGCCGCAGTCCCTTCAGGGGCAGTGTCGAATCGCCTGGCCCTGTCACGGACGTCCACCCGGGATGGCTCGTTCGCATCAGCTGGCTTTGCTACACAAACAGAAGCGCAGC
The DNA here is from genome assembly GCA_004027025.1 of Myocastor coypus. Classification (NCBI taxonomy): domain Eukaryota; kingdom Metazoa; phylum Chordata; class Mammalia; order Rodentia; family Myocastoridae; genus Myocastor; species Myocastor coypus. Next base: position 70,661 of record PVJA010001572.1, read on the forward strand.
CGCCCGAGCACCACCCCTTCAGCTCCTCCCCGCCCCACCGGAAGTGACGCAAGAGCACTCGTCGACCCGCCGGCCAGGCGCGGTCCTGAGGCGGCAGCCCGCTCTAAATCGCCCCACCGGCCGCACCCGGGAGCATGCGCAATAGGGCCAGATGCCGCGAGGGCGGTGTTTGCGTGCACGCGCATGCGTGCTCCCGGAGGGGCGGGGCCTGGAGGAGGGTTCTGCAGTTAGGATCCTGTCCGTTCAGTGCGCCTCGGAGCCAAGCTCTTGCTACCTTGATTTTGAGTCTCCACCTCCGGTCAGCGGAGCTAACGGTCAGCATCTCGCCTCGAAGTTCCTATGCATGCTCCGTTCCCCCTCTGAAGTTAACCAGCATCCGTGGCGGGGTGGGCGCACGGCGGAGCGCTGCCACGTTGCTGTCAGTCTCACCTCTATCTGTTCCTGGATTCGGCGATCCGGACTGTTGTCACTCAGGAGCGCTTTCACATCTGCCATTGGAGCTAGCATATGCTGTCACAACAGCGGACCCACCGTTAATACTTTCTTTGGATGTGGAATTTGGCGCGTAGCAGATAAGCCAGCTAGAGCCCGCTTCAGTTCTGGGGTTCACGGGGTCTCAAGACTCCGCCCTCAGAGTTCTCTTTACGGACGTCTATGCGAAGCTTCCTGGAAGGTGACTGTAAAGCCAACTTAGTAGGTGTTAGAATAATAGAATAATAATTTTAAAAAGTGAGGAAGCCAGGTTGCTAGGCTTTTGGGGCACAGGGAGGTGGATTGTGTCTGTCGTAATGCTAGGTAAACCTTAGCAGGTTACTTGGCAACACTATGGCCAGACATGTTATTTAGTCAGACCACAGGCGAAAAATGTATGCCACAAATGAAAACTTAGGAATATGACAATACTTCAGTGCCTGAGAGAGAAAATTTCTCCCACTGTCAAATTAAGTTACTCTGACACTTAATAAGATGTCAAAGATTACACAGGGTTGCTATAAGTAGGTGTTGAGTCAGGCAGAGACTGAACTCAAGTCCAGCCAGTGCCTAAGAAATTACTAAGAGATGACAAGAAGGGTAGGGGACATTCTTGTTAAGCTGAAGGCAGGTGAGACAGACCAGACGGGGATTCTTTCTGTACTGATTGAGGATTCCTGCTAAACCCAGGCTTGAGGGTCTAAGGCAAGACCTAAGGACATAGTCTAGCTGAGATAAGCCTGGCAGAAGGCCAAAAAAGTTTGATCAACAAGAGAATCTGTCACTATGCCCTCCCCCTTGTTTTCCTTTATTCATTAATGAAGAGAATGTCAACTATTAAGATTTCCCTTCCATGTCAGAAATTTCTAAGTAACTCCCAGTTTTTCCTGTCACTGGCTAGCATGGGTGCTTGCTTTAGTACAAATGGAAATTAAAACTAAAGCACAAATTTGCAAGGAAAAAAAATCCTTAATTGAAAAGTTGGAGGGAAGATAGGAAAGGACTCCAACTTAGGTAGCTGGAGGAGGACACTGTGATATAGGGGTTTAAACTGGCCAAGCCACAAACACAGAAGACCATAAGGATTGTCTGGTGGGCTGAGGCCCAGTATCTTTATGGCTGAGGGATGGTTTCCTTTCTAGGAGATTGTCTCTGACTGTGGTTATCTCAGTTATGTAGCTCTGACTTTTTTGGAGGGATTCAAGTGATCACAGGTTTAGGACAATGATGGGAGTCTTTTGGGTATAGTTGAATGTCCCCCTGAATCTCAATTCTTGATGTCCTCCACTTTGAAGGGGGTGTTTAGATGATGTAAATTTGTGGCTATTCAACCCTGTCCAATTAGCTCCTAGATGGGCACTCCCCAAATAATCAGCACAACCCTATGCAGAGCTAAGAAGAGATTTTGACCCAAGATTTATAATAGCCAGGGATACAAAATAAAGGTCAAGGTTTGTTCTGCTTTTAGTCAGTCAGCATTAGTGGGCCCTAGAGAAGCCATGGCCCTTGGCAAAAAAAAAATGGCTTTAAGTCTTTCACAATCCAAGAAGAAAATACAAATGATGCTTTTAATGAGAAGCAGGGTCCAGGATTCTGCTTGTTCACCCTCCCTTCAGTGATCACCATATCTCTGCCTTGACTGTGTCACTACTTTGATTACTCTTCTTCTCCCTCCCTTTGATATAGTCATGTTGTGGTGAGATACAGCGATGGATTATGGGCAGAATTCTGGGTCTTTAACCTGTTACCAGAAACTTGATTTGTGTTTTCCCCTAAGGCAGTCAGGGACTTAACAGGGGGTATAGTCCAACAGATAACCAAAAGTAGCACAAATGTTGACCTTCAATTTGCAAAGCTTTGAGTCAAAGCCTTCTCAGCTTTGCAAGTTAGTCACCTGGGAAGTAGCTATTAGCCTTAAATCTACTTAGCTTATCTCATCCCTTTAAGACCGAGGATAGCAGGATAAGAAATTTACAGGGACAGCAGCTATACCCAGAGGTCTCCAGCTATTATCCCAGTCCTCTGAAGCACCTCAGTTCCAGGATAAGCCAAACCTCACCTGACTGAAGCCACCACAAACAGAGATAATCATTTTATGGTAATAGAACCACCCCTCACACCATGAGAATTCCAGCACTATAAAAGCAGGACTGAGTAGCCAGATGTGGTGGACACATGCCTACAATCCCAGCACTCAGGAGGCCGAGGCAGGAGGATTGTTTTGAGCTGGAGACCAGCCTTGGCAAAGCTTACAGAGTGAGCTCAAGGTCAGCATGAACTGCGCAGTGAGACCCTATATCAAGGACAAAAGACCTAAACAAACAAACAAACAAATAAATCTGGCACTGAGATACAGATCAACTGGCCCACCTGAGCCAATCTACCTACTTGGAGGAAAAGGCTTTCTGATCCTATTAGAATGTGCCCTCTATCAAGCCGCCACCTGAGCTGGAGTGTATTCATAATCTTGTTTTACCTTTTGGTTAAAGCTTATGTTCCTGCCAAATCATGCCTTCATTTTAATTGAATTTCTACTACAGAAAAGACCCATGCTAGCTGGTGGTACTTTGTCCACCACCATACCTTTCATCATGAAGTGGATGAATCTCACCACAGTCTTTTGTATTTCTGCCTGCAATCCCAGCACCCTGGGAGGCTGAGATGAGAGGATGGAAAGTTCAACACCAGCAAGGAGAGACTTGACAAGACCCTGTCTGAAAAAGGGCTAGGAACATAGCTCAAAGTGAATGCCCTCAATTCAATTCCCAGTACTATAATACATAAAAATGAATAAACAGAAACAAAACCCCTGACAACCCGGTCATGTATTTATCTTTTGCCAGCCCTTCATCTCCATGGCATAAATTGGATATGGGAAGCCCTGATCCTCTGCCTTCCAGCATTTATTTCCCACTCCTTGCCCCTTGCTCTTTGTCCTTCGATTAGGCCCCCAAATACCTTAAGCCCTTGCATACTCAGTACTTCTGTTTGTGCTGTTGGCTCAGCTGCCCTGGCATTCCTTTTCCTACAGATTTATTTATGCTTCAACCAGGAAAATCTTCACTTTACTACTCTTTAGAGCATTTCTTCTTCTACTGCCCTTGCTATACAGTACTGCAATTTATTAATTTAAATACCAGTAGGTTTCCTGCAGGTAGGGAGGGTAATCATAGTTGTGTCATTTGGATCTAGCATAATATGCCCCAAATATTGAACTTTTCAAAAATCATTATTATTGTATTATTGATTTTTTAAAAATTAAAACTAATCTTATAAATTAAAAACGGAAAATGAAATTTTTTATGATACTTTTACTTTTGGGTAAAGTGTTGAGAGAAGAGAATTTCATTTTATTTCAACTAGTACATTATTTTGTATTTTTCTAAGGCTAGGTAAAATACATATCCACACCACTGGATGTATATTTACTTTGGTGCTCATTCTATTTATGAAACTTTACTTATTTCTTAATGTCTTTTACACCTTTCCCTCCTCTTTCCATACTCAGTCACTTTTCCTACAAAGCTTTGGTTCATGATAACACTTTCACATGACTTCTAGAGCTTTGTTGTTAAACAAAGCATAGTGTTTTAGCCAAAATGAATTTAACTATGTTGTTGTAAAACATTCTCCAAATTACCTAAGAGAGGGATATGCTGGGAAATAATTCTAGAATAGTCACTGTAGTAGGCTGTCTAATGACCTACAAAAATACTTATCACCAATCCTTGGAAACTCTGAATATATGTGTTACATAACCAATGGGACTTTGCTTTTTTTGGACCAAGGATCAAACTCAGAACTTTGCCCATTGCAAGCAGGAACTTCTGCCACTGAGCTATGTCCCCAGCCCAACCAATGGGACTTTGACAGATGTAATTAAGGTTGCGAATTTTAAGAAGAAAGTTATCCTAGATTTTCCATATGGGCCCATCACAAAAGTGATAAAGATTTGGCGGAAGAGAAGTGAGAGAGATACGACATCACAGATATGTGGAAGGGCCAGGAGCAAAGTAGTAAAGATGTGGGGCCATGACCAGGACAGGCTCGGGCTAATCTGCAGCAAGTAAATGGAGTCCAGCCCAAAGCCCAGGCCAGGTGAAACCTCGATTCCCTCCTTGAGACCAGCAGCAAAGGAATCAGTGCAACTGTGAAATAATGAATGAATTGTTTGATGTCACTACATTTTGGTAATTTTTTTTTTATATTTTACAGTGTTTTAGCAGCATCATAAAATTAATGTGATGAGTTTCATAAAGTTGGAAGGCATGAAGGCAAAGATTTTATCTCTTTTGATCCCTAGCATATAGGCCTAAGAGTTAGTAGATAGTAAATTTTTGGTGAGTGCATGTAGAATGAATTAGATTCATTGATTTAAACTTTACTGAATTCCTAATACATGCCTGGCACGAATTATTTACTAAAGGTAAAAAAAAAAATAATGAGCCTATGTGGCATTGGATATTATCTTAGAAAAGTATACTACTAATATGAAAAGAGGCCTTGTGGAGGTTTGAACCAGGTATTATTGGAAGCTGTGTGGATTTCTGCAGCTGGTGGTGTTAGGAAAGGTGATTAGGTAGAGGATTCATGATATAAGT